>SJYC01130705.1:0-15218 GCA_006408675.1 Madoqua kirkii | reverse complement strand
GAAGGAGATCAACCCTGGGATTTCTTTAGAAGGAATGATGCTAAAGCTGAAACTCCAGTACTTTGGCTACCTCATGCAAAGAGTTGACTCATTGGAAAAGAGTCTGGTGCTGGGAGGGATTGGGGGCAGGAGGAGAAGGGGACGACTAAGGATGAGATGGCTGGATGGCATCACCAACTCAATGGACATGAGTTTCGGTGAACTCCAGGAGTTGGTGATGGACAGGGAGGCCTGGCATGCTAAGAGTCTGACACGACTGAGTGACTGAACTGAACTGAAGACACCACCAGTCCTGCTCAAAGAACAAAGGACTGAACAGAGCTAGCTGAATGTGGACTGGCCCATCTCCCACTGGAGACAGGCAGGTGAGGGCATCCAGAGACTGAAGTGGGCAATCGCAGCCCCAGAGAGATATTGTCTACCAAACAGCAAGCAGGCTTCATTGCTAACCAAGATTTCTTTGGATTCTGGACAGTTGACATCCGCTGGGAGGGTTACAGCCAGAGATCAGCTCCCCAGAAGAGACACACAGCACACCTGAGAAGGTGCACCGGTTGTACACCCAGAAAACCAAGCAGCATGGACGAGGGAGGCAATAAGTCACAGCAACTGCACTCACCAAGCACCTGGTCACCTGAGCTACTCGGACCTGGGAAGGGCACAAACTCAGGCACAACCAAATCTGTGTCTTTGTGGAGTACCCAAGTACCTAAACCTGAGCGACTTGAACCTGGGAAGTGCATACAACCCAGTGCCGGCCTCAGAGAGTTCCTGGCAGAGCAACCCAGAGCCTAAGCAGTAATCAAAACAGTATGGTACTGGCATGAAAACAGAAATATTGATCAATGGAACAACATAGAAAATCCAGAGATAAACCCTTGCACTTATGGTCAATTAATGTATGACAAAGGAGGCAAGGCTATACAATGGAGAAAAGACAATCTCTTCAACAAGTGATGCTGGGAAAACTGGACAGCTACATGTAAAAGAATGAAGTTAGAACATTTTCTAACACTGTATACAAACATAAAATCAAAATGGATCAAAGACCTGAATTTAAGACAAGATGCTACAAAACTCAAGAGGTAAATATAGACAGGACACTCTTTGACATAAATCGCAGCAAGATCTTTTTGATCCACTAGAGTAATGGAAACAAAAATAAATAGGACTTAATGGAAACAAAAGCCTTTACACAGCAAAGGAAACCATAAACAGAATGAAAAGACAACCCACAGAATGGAAGAAAATATTTGCAAACAAAGCAATTGACAATAAATTAATCTCTGAAATATACAAACTCATGTAGCTGAATAGCAAAAAAATAAAATAAGCCATCAAAAAATGAGCAGAAGCTTAAAGAGACATTTCTCTAAAGAATATATACAGATGGTAAAGAATCACTTGAAAAGGTCCTCAACATCACTAATTATTGGAGAAACACAAGTGAAAACTACAGAGGTGTCACTTCATGTTGGTCAGAATGGCCATCATCTAAAAGTCTACAAATAACACATGTTGAGGACAGTGTGAAAAAAAGTAAACCCTCCAATGTTGTTGGAGGAAACATGAATTGCTATAACTACTATGGAGAACAGTATGGAGGTTCCTTAACTGAAAATAGAGCTCCTATATGATCCAGCAATCCCACTCCTGGGCATATATCTGGAGAAAACCATAATTTTCAAAGATACATGGACCTCCAATTTCACTGCAGCAATATTTACAGCAGCCTAGGGCATGAAGCAATCCAAATTTCTGCTGAAAGAGGAATGGATAAAGAAGATGTGGTGTGTGCGTGTGTGTGTGTGTGTAATGGAATACTACCCAGCCATAAAAAAAGAGTGAAATAATGCCATTTGCAGCAATATGGATGAACCTAGAGACTGCCATACTAAGTGAAAGAAATCAGAGAAGACAACTATCATATGATATCCCTTATATGTGGAATCTAAAGAAATGGTACAAATGAACCTACTTATAAAACAGAAATAGAGTCACAGATATAGAAAACTGAGTCAATTCCTAAGCAGGTTGGTAAGAAGCCTGGGTTTTCCAAGGAGGAGAGGTTGGTCTGGGGCTCTCAAGGAGGAGACAGGGGTCTGGAATTTTCAAGGAGGAAAGGACAAACGTCTTTTTTCTTTTCCTCTGGATTCCTTATTCTTAGTCACATAAAACATTTTTTTCCCCTTTAAGCCCAGAACCAACAATTACACCACAAAACAATTTAGTTTAAACTCTGTACTAAGGATTATATAATAACAATGTATCCTGCTTGAGGACAGTTCTCCGTCCTGAAAACCTTCTGACTTCTTAGAATGTATATTATGGGAGTGAGTCTGGTAAGATCTTTCTGTTAAGTTCTAATCCTGCTATCTCAAAATGTAAATTCTGGGAGTCAGTTTAGTTCAGTTGCACAGTCATGTCTTTGCAACCCCATGGACTGCAGCATGCCAGGCTTCCCTGTCCATCACCAACTCCCAGAGCTTACTCAGACTCATGTCCGTTGAGTTGGTGATGCCATCCAACCATCTCATCCTCTGTTGTCCCCTTCTCCTCTCTCAACCAATTAAAAAAGCGTATAGTTCCCTTGCTAAGACTAGCAAGTGGGGCACTCTAGGCCCTCTTCTGATGTCTATGTCAGAAGATTCCTCTGTCCCTTTTCACTGTAATAAAACTTCTGCCACACAAGAGCCCTGAGTGGTCAAGTCTGGTCTCTGGTCCTAAAGGTAATTCTTCTTTGGAGATCAAGAATCCGAAGTCATTCACTGTAAGTTATCAAAGTGAACTTACAGTTACCAAAGGGAGAAGGAGGGGAGGGGTAAATTGGAAGATTGGGACTGAAATACAATCTACTATGTATAAAATAGATAACTAATTATAACCTATAATATAACTCAGAGAACTCTACTTAATACTCTGTAATGAGAAGACCAAAGTCAAAGAATGTTCAAACTATTGTACAATTGCTCTCATTTCACATGCTAACAAGGAAATGCCCAAAATTCTTCAAGCTAGACTTTAGCAGTATGTGAACCAAGAACTTCCATATGTACAAGATGGATTTAGAAAAGGCAGAGAAACCAGAGAGCACCAACATCTGTTTGATCATGCAGAAAGCAAGGGAATTCCAGAAAAACATCTATTTCTGGTTCACTGACTATGCTAAAGATTTTGACTGTGGATAACAACAAACTATAGAAAATTCTTAAAGAGATGGGACTACCAGGCCACCAGTAAGGTCTCAGGTCTCCTGAGAAACCTGTATGAAAGTCAAGAAGCAACAGTTAGACCGTATGTGGAACAACAGACTGGTTCAAAATTGGGGAAGGAGCACATCAAGGCTGTATATTGTCACCTGACTTATTTAACTTCTATGCAGAGTATATCATGTGAAATGCTAGCCTGGATGACTCACAAGCTGGAGTCAAAATTTCCAGGAGAAATATCAACAACCTCAGATATGCAGATGATACCACTCTAATGGCAGAAATCGGAGAAGAACTGAAGAACCTCTTAATGCAGTTGAAAGAAGGGAGTGAAAATGCTGGCTGAAAGCTCAACATTCAAAACACAAAGATTAAAACACACACACAAAGATCATGGCATCCAGTCCCATCACTTCATGGCAAATAGATGGAGGAGAAGTGAAAACAGTGACAGATTTTATTTTCTTGGATTCCAAAATCACTGTGGATGATGAGTGCAGCCATGAAATTAAAAGATGCTTGCTCCTTGGGAGAAAAGCTATGTCAAACATAGACAATGTATTATTAAAGGGCAGAGACATCAGTTTTCCAACAAAGATCCAGCAGTCATGTGCAGATATGACAGTTGGACCATAAAGAAGGCAGAGTGCTGAAGAATTGATTCTTTCGAATTGTAATGCTGGAGAAGACTCTTTGAGAATCCTCTGGACTGCAAGGAGATTAAACCAGTCAGTCCTTAAGGAAATCAACCCTGAATATTCAGTGGAAGGACTGATGCTAAAATCTGAATCTCCAATATTTTGGATACCTGATGCAAAGAGCTGACTCACTGGAAAAGACCCTGATGCTGGGAAAGATTGAAGGTAGGAGAAGTGGGTGACAGAGGATGAGACACTGGATGGCATCAACGACACAATGGGCATGAATCTGAGTAAACTCCGGGAGATAGTGAAGGACAGGTAAGCCTGGCGTGCTGCAATCCACAGGATCACCAAAGGACAGACATGACTTAGCAATTGAACAATAACCATGGGAAGAGAATCTAAAAAAAAGTGTATATATATATATATATATATATAAAATAAAGCATATGTATAACATGTATAACAAAACATATGTATAATAAATATGTATATGCTATACATATAACGTATAGCATATATATAATAAAACATATGTGTATGTTTTTATAACAGAAACTAATACAATGTTGTAAATCAACTATATCACAGAAACTAATACAACACTGTAAATCAACTATACAATAAAAAGTATCTTTTAAAAAGAAACTAACAAGACTTTAGAATCCCACAAATTTGGAAACTAAGAAATATTCTAAATAATCTATTGGTTAAAGAATAAAACACATGAAAATAAAAGTATCTTGGACTGCATAATAATAATACAACATGCTAAAATTTGAATGATGCTGCTCAAAGCCTGAAGCTAAAGCTAGAGGCTAATGTATCAATTAGTTTAGTGCTTAGGGTAGAAATTTTTTGTTTTGCTGTACTGCCTCTTTTCCGTTCCTAACTCCCTGATGTTCAAGCTGGTTTTAGAAAAGGCAGAGGAACCAGAGATCAAATTGCCAACATTCACTGGATCATCGAAAAAGCAAGAGAGTTCCAGAAAAACATCTATTTCTGCTTTATTGATTATGCCAAAGCCTTTGACTGTGTGGATCACAATAAACTGTGGAAAATTCTGAAAGAGATGGGAATACCGGACCACCTAACCTGCCTCCGGAGAAATCAGTATGCAGGTCAGGAAACAACAGTTAGAACTGGACATGGAACAACCGACTGGTTCCAAATAGGAAAAGGAGTACGTCAAGGCTGTATATTGTCACCCTGCTTATTTAACTTATATGCAGAGTACATCATGAGAAACGCTGGAGCCTAGCTTTCTACTATTTTCAGCATTTTGATTCTGATATTTGGGAATTTTTAATACACAGCTTAAAGAAGAAGGAAAAGAAAAAGTTACAAAAAGGAGAAGTAGGAAGGACAGAACAGGAGGTAGAGAAGAATGAAAAGAATGAAAATTAAAGAAGCAGATGGAAAAGGAGAAGGAAGAAAAAAGGAAGAATAGAGGAGAGAAAGTCAGGGAATGGAAAGGGTGGCAAAAAGAAAAATCACTAAAAGAAAAAAGTTATTTTTGGAGACTAGATTATTTTATGGTAGAAAAAAAGAGGAGTTAGAAAAACTTTCCACTCTTCTTTGTATATGTGCCAGTGTATAAAGGACTATTCTATACACAATTGCCTACAGTCTTATAAACACATTTTTAAAATGTATACCTACGTCCATCCAGTAGTTAAAGACTCCACACTTCCACTTCAAGAGGTGTGAGTTCAATCCCTGGTCGGTGAAGTGAGGCTGAAAAAAATTTTTTTAACAAACGTGCCTTGACATTTTCACTATTTGGACTCTACTTCCTAGTGTTAGCCACTCTTTGTGACCCCGTGGACTAGCCCACCAGACTCCTATGTCCATGGAATTCTCTAGGCAAGAATACTGGAATGGGTTGCCATTCCCTTCTCCAGGGGATCTTCCCAAGCCAGGGATCCAACCAGCTCTCCCACACTCTTTACCCACTGAACCACTCTACTTCCCAGAAGAATGTAATATATGAAATCAGAATCCATCTCATTCTTTCTTCCCTTAGATAAGTGTGTAAAAAGCTATTTCCTCAGTTCCAGCAGGATTAGGAAATTAGCCAAAATTACTGACTGCTAAGAACACCATGCTGATAAATTTAACATTTCAGAGCTGATAAAGGTAGGCTACGAGTCCCTTCTAAAACCCTGGCAGAGGACTCAGGAATGTGTTTACATGTCTTCTGTTTATGTAAAATTTATAAAAGAGATTTTTGTATCCATTTTCTCTAAAAGGAACCCCCAAATTTGTCTGAGCTCCAGGCCCCACAAAATTTGGATCTGTCATGGAGTAGGTTATTCAAGGAGACTGTCAAATCTGCTTTAGGAACGCTAAAGAAGAAAATTGTGCAAAATAGTTCTGGAAACTTTTTATATGAGGTCCTGTCTAAATACAAGAGGTGCTTAGAAACTTGGGGGACTTCTCAAAGTCTCTTCCAGACCCTTGAGACTAGGGATATTTTTTTCAAGTCGTGCAATCAAAAAGCTTATTTGTTATGAAGCAGTTCAAAATATAGGCTTATATTATTACTTACCTCTGTTGCTCTATTTCCCACATTTTGAAGATGGATAGCTAGGGAGAGATGGACAGACAGACATAGATCCCCAGTACACTTTCAAGTGACTTCTCCTTTTCTATTACAAATTGTGCAGTGTTTTGGTCTTTGACATTTTATCCTAAACCCCAACCAGAGAAAGCTTGTAATCCATAAGGCTGTATCAGGTACCACAGCATTATGGTAACACAATACCGGGACTACTATAATCCCAGATACCTGCGCTCAGTGAGGGCTGGTGATGAATGAAGTGAAAGGTTAAATACTTTCATTTTACTTGAATGCTAAAAATGGTGTTCTAAGCAAGTGAACTTACTAAACCACAACAACCCTCAAACAATACTCTCCTTAGCTACACCTTCAGGCTTAAAATAATTCACACAACTCTGGTAGGCATGGTTTTCAAGGGGAAGAAAGCAAACCTAAAGGAAGCTGAGTTCTAGACCAGGGATGGCCAGAAAAAGGCATTAATCCAACTATTCCTATTTCCTATCCTGGGGCAGACATCAATAATCAATCATCAGATTCTTCTCCTATGTTCCAGGGAGCCATTACCAATTGATCCACGTGGACACGTGAAATAAAACTTAAGTGAATAAACCAGATTTAGACTAAGCACACAGAGTGGTCAGGAGACAACAAGGAAATAGAATTACTGTCCCTTCCCTGCTCCCACCCACTCAAATCTGTCACTACTGCTTCTGATTACGATACCTCTTTTCATATGACTTCATTCTCACAAAGACTCTTCTTCCAGAAAAATAAGGCATTTATCCAGTTTATGAGTAAAACCCCTCTCTTTCCTGGTGACACGTTGAGAGTGATGATGACTGAGAATCCTGTCTTCAGGCTTGACTCTTCACTCATGACCTCAGCAAACGTCTCCACTCACTCCCCCGGGCCCGCGCTCCAGGCGTGGACTCCTGCTTTCTCTGGCTCCACACGCAGCTGGACACCATCTGTCTAAACACGGAATCCCTCAGCCCACATTCCCACATTGCTCATGCTCTGCCTCTTCAATTGTCTGCGGCTTGGGCCTTGGCAAACACCAGAGGAAAACTATCCAGGACTCTACCTGTGTTCTGAAGAGAGTTTAACCATGGAAAAGGCAATGTTTCATAACAAGTGGGCTTTCCATCTTCTTGGAGGAGGCATCCCTTTCATCACATTCTGTTCTCAGAGCAACAGGTGAAGACAGAGAAGGAAACGGATAACTTTGAAGGGGGAACTAATCAAATAATAATAGTGATGGATGCGTAAGTCTGTCTTTTAGCTTAGAAAGTGCTTATGGGAAGTACTTGGGCACCGCAAAATGGTGAGCAAGGAGCGGAGTTCCATGTTCTCTCATGCTCTTAAAGATTGCCACAGCAGAGGACCCAGGGGTCACCACCCATGGGCTATCTTTGTGACACTGTAAGTTTTTTTTTTCACACCTGGCAGCAAGAATTTTGAGAAATACCTATTTGTTTCTATTTTAGGGACTTCAGGCTTACAAACAGAACAGTGGTCTCTAACCAACTCAACTAACTCAATCACTCAAAAGTAGGCAGCGAATGATCAGAGCCCTTGCCCTCCCCTTCTAGCCACACCTCCATGCTAACAGCACACAAACCCTGGACACAAATAGGAAGCTGGGTGAGGCTGAGGATGAGGCGTGCTGACTGGGGGCAATGACTCCCTTCTCAACAACCTTGCTGACTCTCATTTTTTCATCAATTTATTTAGTGAACGTGTACTTATTGCATCCCTGACTCAGGGCTAGCCAGGTGGCTCAATGGTAAGGAATCTGCTTGCCAATGCAGGAGCCCCAGGAGACGCAGTTTCCATCCCTAGGTTGGGAGGAACTCCTGGAGAAAAGCATGGCAACCTACTCCAGTATTCTTCCTTGGAGGACCCATGGACAGGGGAACCTGGTGGCCTACAGTCCCTGGGGTCACAAAGAGTTGCACATGACTGAAGTGACTGATCACTCAACTCAACTCACTAGTCTTGACTAGGGCCAGGGCTACGTTCCAATTACTAAAATAAAAATAAGTCTGAAAATTAGGTGTAGATATTCTTGCTTCTTGATCATGTAAATAGCAGGTAAGTACCTATATATTCTTCATTCAACCCTGTGATACAAGTATCATTCTCATCTTTTGCCAAGTGACAAAACAGAGACTCCAAGAGGTTGTACAGCTCAACTTATATCTCAGATTAAAATGTGGCCCAATGGATTTGAACCCAAGCCTGTCCTACTATACTGCCTCAACCATCACAAATGAGTGAAAGAAATGAATATATATACACACGTCTGCCTGCTTAGTCGCTCAGTTATGTCTGATTGTTTGCAGCCCCATGGATGCAAAGGCTCCTCTGTCATGGGATTCTCCAGGCAAAAATACTAAAGTGGGTTACCATTTCTTTCTCCAGGGGATCTTCCTGACCCAGGGATTGAACCTACATCTCCTGCACTGCAGGCAGATTCCTTACCATCTGAGCCACCAGGGAAGCCCAAATATGTTTGTATGCATACATATATATATAATTCTCCAGGCAAAAATACTAAAGTGGGTTACCATTTCTTTCTCCAGGGGATCTTCCTGACCCAGGGATTGAACCTACATCTCCTGCACTGCAGGCAGATTCCTTACCATCTGAGCCACCAGGGAAGCCCAAATATGTTTGTATGCATACATATATATATGTATGCATATGTATGCATATGTGTATATATATATATATATATATATGTCAAGGCTATGGTTTTTCCAGTAGTCATGTATGGATGTGATAGTTGGACTGTAAAGAAAGCTGAGCACCGAAGAACTGATGCTTTTAAGCTGTGATGTTGGAGAAGATTCTTGAGAATTCCTTGGACTGCAAGGAGATCCAACCAGTTCATCCTAAAGGAAATCAGCCCTGGGTGTTCATTGGAACGACTGATGCTGAAGCTGAAACTCCAGTACTCTGGCCACCTGATGTAAAGAACTGACTCATTTGAAAGGACCCTGATGCTGGGAAAGATTGAAGGCAGGAGGAGAAGAGGACGACAGAGGACGCGATGGTTGGATGGCATCACTGACTCAATAGACATGACTTTGGGTAAACTCTGGGAGTTGGTGCTGGATAGGGAGGCTTGGCATGCTGCAGTCCATGGAGTCACAAAGAACTGGACGTGACTGAGTGACTGAACTGAACTGAGTATATATTGCCTTCAAAGGGATTAATGCTATCACGCAGGTGTGGGTTATCATGCTACAGGAGAGTGTGGTTGAGAGTCACTTTCTGTTCAGGGACTTATGACCCTCACTTGGTCCTTGTAAGGAGTAAAATATGGATGATTTCTAACATAGGAATCAGAAGCCCTGTTTTCTTATTCTATAACAGCACACAGTTGTCAAAGCAGCCATACCTGCCCGGGTTAATGATCTGTACTATGGTTTCAGTTTAGACCACTTCAGCTCAAATGTCACCTCCATTAGACGGCTGCTGTAAGAAACTTAAAAGGACTGTCAATCCAGGAAGCTCAACTGCATCAAAAAGCAAGTCACTCGAACAGAAATCTGGACTGAGTAACCATCACAATATCACTTTTACTAAGGCCATGAGAGAAGCAAAAGTATCCCCTAGTGAAACTTACAAGAATATAACTGATCAATATTTTATTAAGTCTGCCGGGACAAACATATAAATAGTGTTTTAAAGAACTGAATTATAGTAGTGAATTTCCTTGGCCATGTTCATTTTTAAAAATGCATCAACATAATAAGAAAAGAGACTCAGGGACTACCCTGGGGGGTCCAGGGGCTGAGTCTCTAGGCTGTCAATGGACTGGATCCAGGCTTCAATCCCTGGTCAGGGAAACAGATCCCACATGCTGCAACTCAAGATTCCACATGCCGCAAGGAAGATCAAAGATTCCAAGTGCCACAACTAAGACTCAGCACAGCCAAAATAAATGAATAATTTTTTTTTTTTAAGAAAAGGGACTCATACAAATAAATGGGAAACTAAATCCTTTTGCTATCGTGTTATCGTTATAAAACTCCTAATTCTGGAAGATCGCCTCATTACTTTGTTTTTTTTTTCCCATACGTGGAGGAAAATGATAGCCAAGTAGGTGTTTCTCTGGGGACTAAGGTGGGACCTGTAGACTGAGCACAGACCTCAGAAAGAAACAAAGAAAAAAAAGCACTGTATTTCTGTGAAAGGGCAAGCACAATACAGCCATTTAGTTCAGTTCAGTTTAGTCACTCAGTCATGTCCAACTCTTCACAACCCCACGGACTGCAGCACACCAGGTCTCCCTGTCCATCACCAACTCCCAGAGTTTACTCAAACTCATGTCCACTGAGTTGGTGATGCCACCCGACCATCTCATCCTCTGTCATCTCCTTCTCCTCCCGTCTTCAATCTTTCCCAGCAATAGGGTTTTTTCAAATGAGTCAGCTCTTCATATCAGGTGGCCAAAGTATTAGAGTTTAAGCTTCAGCATCAGTCCTTCCAATGAATATTCAGGATTGATTTCCTTTAGGATGGACTGGTTGGATCTCCTTGCAGTCCAAGGGACTCTCAAGAGTCTTCTCCAACACCACAGTTCAAAAGCATCAATTCTTCGGCTGTCAGCTTTCTTTATAGTCCAACTTTCACATCCATATGTGACCACTGGAAAAACCATAGCCTTGACTAGAAGGACCTTTGTTGGCAAACTAATGTCTCTGCTTTTTAAAATGCTTTTCTTCCAAGGAGTAAGAGTCTTTTAACTTCAATATAGCCATACCACTGCAAAATGAAAGTACCTGATTCCGAAAGGTTTACTTTTCTATGCTGTCATCATGAGGCAAGGGATTCCTTGCTTATTCTCCATTCCACATTCTCATTTGGTACTGGCAATATTTGTTTTCCTTTTAGTCCTGGGGAAAAAACAATAAAATAAAGGATCAGATGTTAGTCCCATGGGTGAACTGAATAAGGGCGTCAAAAAGCACTCGCTGTAATTGGTTGTGCATCCGTCCCCGCTAGACAAGGGCGAGGCCAGGACGAAAGTTCCAGCCTGTGGCTCACTCGCCATCTGAGCTGTGTAGCTAAATTGGCTTCACCCACATTCTCAGTCCGTTGACTCAGTTGCAGCTGTTTAGAAACGGTCTGTCCCCACAGCAGGCGCCAGCCCGGGGCTCCTGCTAAATGGTTGGAGTGGCCGGCAGCAAAGCCACTCTCAGCCCCCTCCTCTAGTAAAGAAAGAGCCCGTGATTACAAGCTGACACAGAGGGTTGAACTGAAGCAATGTTTCTTTTTCCCAAGTGGAAAAACTGAATAACCCATGTTTGTTTCTTGGCTATTTTAGGTAGGACAGAATGCTTACTATGAAGTTGATTTCACAACTTTTTGGACACGTTTATACAATAGAAGCATTTCTATGGAGACTGTGTTTTTCCTTAACAAAAGATTTTCCCCCCTCCCTCTAAATATTGATGGCTGACATCTGGGGTTTTCCCATATTTCCTCAGCCAAGTGTCTCATCCCAGCCCCACCAGTGGGTTACACGTGGTTGTTCCAAACCTTCCTGATCAAAACTTTCCAGGCCCAGGACTTGTCCTTGAGGGACCTTGCTCAGAACATTCTCTAGCTGAGCCATCCACAGGTCCACCGGACATATTTTGGCTCTCAGACCACCCCTGGTGTTGCAGGAAACCACAGCTAAGCACCTCAACTCACAGGTTATGGGGACCAGTCTGCACTCAGCTTCCTTCTTCAGTAGCTTGTCTATCTTTCCCTCATCACCCACCTCCAACAGGCAAGCCTCTGCTCCTGCTGTGCAAAGGAGCCTGGCATGACAGTATTTGCTTGACCCCCTTGCAAAGTGGCCATCTGTCCTAGACTCGGCTTGACCTCAGAATTTCCTGCCAATGTGATTCTGTCATTTACTTTCTGGTTTACAATCAAGAATAAGGGTCATGCCTGAAGTACACCTTGCTGCTGCTACTGCTAAGTCACGTTAGTAGTGTCCGACTCTGTGCGACCCCATAGACCCCATACACCTTGGTCCTCTGCAAAAGAACCTGAAAAAACAGTATCCTAGAACCTAAGTACATAATTAATCAAGAATAGAATATTGGGTAAAATTAAAATGGTAAAAAGAAGCTATGAAGTCGATGCTTCTTTTTCATTATCAGGGCCTTGCTCTCACAGAAAGAGATTATTTCATCAGAGTCTTGTGGGCTGTGTCCTAGGATGGTAAATTGCACACTTTTTAGTGTTTATCTGATGGTATGTTCTAGAATCTTTGATTAAAAGATGGTAGAAGAGTTGTTACAGGTTATTAGCTAAGTTACTGCAAAACAAGACATGTAAGGAATTGCTAAGTGAGTCTTTAGAGAAAGTTGACAGGCAACATGTTTTGATTTTTCTTTGGGTGCCTGGCTCTAGTCTGAAAGAGTAAGTAGGGGCTTAAATTAGTTGGGAATGATCAATTCCTGACTCCTGTCCATCCATCACACCTTATATCTAATCCAATATGGTCCATGGAATTTTCTAGGAAAGAATATTGAAGTGGGTTTCCATCTCTTACTCCAGGGGATCTTTCTGACCCAGGGACTGAACCTACATATCATGTGTCTCCTGTGTTGGTAGGCAGATACTTTACCACTGTGCCACCAGAGAAGCTCTGTCCTTGAATCCTCTGTGTCCACCATCAGTTCAGTTCAGTCACTCAGTCGTGTCAGACTCTTTGCAACCCCATGAATCGCAGCACGCCAGGCCTCCCTGTCCATCACCATCTCCCGGAGTTCACTCAGACTCATGTCCATCGAGACAGTGATGCCATCCAGCCATCTCATCCTCTGTCGCCCCCTTCTCCTCCTGCCCCCAATCCCTCCCAGCATCAGAGTCTCTTACAATGGGTCAACTCTTCGCATGAGGTGGCCAAAGTACTGGAGTTTCAGCCTCAGCATCATTCCTTCCAAAGACATCTCAGGGCTGATCTCCTTCAGAATGGACTGGTTGGATCTCCTTGCAGTCCAAGGGACTCTCAAGAGTCTTCTCCAACACCACACTTCAAAAGCATCAATTCTTCGGCGCTCAGCCTTCTTCACAGTCCAACTCTCACATCCATACATGACCACAGGAAAAACCATAGCCTTGACTAGACGGACCTTAGTTGGCAAAGTAATGTCTCTGCTTTTGAATATGCTATCTAGGTTAGTCATAACTTTTCTTCCAAGGAGTAAGTGTCTTTTAATTTCATGGCTGCAGTCACCATCTGCAGTGATTTTGGAGCCCCCCAAAATAAAATCTGACACTGTTTCCACTGTTTCCCCAGCTATTTCCCATGAAGTGATGAGACTGGATGCCATGATCTTCGTTTTCTGAATGTTGAGCTTTAAGCCAACTTTTTCACTCTCCATTTTCACTTTCATCAACAGGCTTTTTAATTCCTCTTTACTTTCTGCCATAAGGGTGGTATCATCTGCATTTCTGAGGTAATTGATATTTCTCCCGGCAATGCTGATTCCAGCTTGTGCTTCTTCCAGCCCAGCGTTATATATCTAATCCAATATGGTCTGTTTCCACTGCTGCCATCTCATCCATCGTTTCTCCCATAGACTAAGCCCACAGCTACCTGCAGGTCTCCCTACTTTAACTCCTGTCTTCATTCCATCTGTTGCCCCCCTGCAGCTTTTTGTCTGATGCAGCAAACATCGGATCACATGATATGCTCTTCAAATGCCTGTTTCCACTGTCACTCAAACAGGACACCTAATTTCTTCTGATGTTTCAGTTCTTAGCTTAAACATCATCACCTTCTCTAAGTAGAGGCTCCTTATTATTCTGTCTCATCGATCATTCTTTATTGCTTATTTGGTGGCTTTCCAACTCCCTCTATAGCACATAGCATCCACAGGGCAGAGAGCATACTTGCTTGTTCACCAGTGGGTACCCCAAACCTAACAGGTCAATTAGTCTGTGTTAGGTACCCAATAAATACATTGGATGAATGACAAAGAAGAACTTGAATTGCATGTTGATGGTAAAAAGGATCTGGCATTCAGAGATAGAGGTAATTCATGGTGGCAAACAGAAAGGTGAAGATGAAAAAATGGAAGAGAAAAAGAAAAGTGAGAATGTGAGATGTATGAGGGCTTTGGAAGCAGCCCAGAACTCAGAAGAAATGGCTAAGGAGCAGTGTGCTGTAGTCCAAGTAAAGTACACAGATGTGGTGGGTCTTTTTGTTGCCTGGAGTTATCCTCTGGTCTGGTACTGTGTATCCTACACGGGCGCCATCAACCTGGACCTCATAAGCTAGAGTGACCATTCCTGGAGGGAATGCCATGATCAGTGTTCAAAAACACGTGCATACTCTTCTACATTTTGAGACATTTCACATCCAAAGGATGATCTTCTACATTTAAGAAAAATGTTCCTTACACACCTCACAGGGTTGTTCTATAAGGGATTTACAAAGAAGGTCTGAAATAAACATTTCAAAAGCCCTTCAGAATGCAAATCCCTACACTCAGGAAGTGACATGAAAAGAGTGGTTTCTGGCTACGGTAGTGATATATAACCCAGCCGTTTACTAGAAGTATGGGGTTGGAGGTGAGAACTAGCTGGGGACTTGAGGTGTCACTGAGAATCCACTTAATTCTCTACCTCTGTTGCTGACATGGAATTAAAACACCAGAGCAAGAGAATACCCCATTTCTTAAAAGTCTCTGGGGAGGAATAAATTACGGTGTTTACGGTAAATCTGATCTTTGTCACAGGATCTCCAGCCTTATTTCAACACATTAATTCTATAGCAAAAAAAAAAAA
>SJYC01130704.1:0-13801 GCA_006408675.1 Madoqua kirkii | reverse complement strand
GAAATTAAGGGATCAGTCCCATTCACCACTGCAACAAAAAGAATTAAATACCTAGGAATAAACTTACCTAAGGAGACAAAAGAACTGTACATGGAAAATTATACAGACACCGATGAAAGAAATCAAAGACAACACAAACAGATGGAGATATAGTCCATGTTCCTGAGTAGGAAGAATCAATATTGTGAAAATGACTATACTACAAAAGGTAATCTACAAATTCAATGTGATCTCTATCAAATTACCAATGGCATTTTTCACAAAACTAAAACAAGAAATTTCACAATTCATATGGAAACACAGACTCCAAATAGCCAAAGCAATCTTGAGAAAGAAGAATGCAGCTGGAGGAATCAACCTTCCTGACTTCAGATTATACTACAAAGCTACAGTCATCAAGACAGTATGGTACTGGCACAAAAACAGAAATATAGACCAATGGAACAAGACAGAAATCCTAGAAATAAACCCATGCACCTATGGGTACCTTATTTTTGACAAAGGAGGCAAGAATATACAATGGGGCAAAGACAGCCTCTTCGATAAATGGTGCTGGGAAAACTGGACAGCTACATGTAAAAAAATGAAATTAGAACACTTCCTAACACCATTCAAAAAGATAAACTCAAAATGGATTAAAGGCCTAAATGTAAGACCAGAAGCTACAAAACTCTTAGAGGGAAACATAGGCAGAACACTCGGATGACATAAATCAAAGCAAGATCCTCTATGACCCACCTCCTAGAGTAAGAGAAATAAGAATAAAAGTAAACAGGCAGGACCTGATTAAACTTCAAAGGTTTTGCACAGCAAAGGAAACTATAATCAAAGTGAAAAGACAGCCCTAGTAATGGGAGAAAATAATAGCAAATGAAACTGACAAAGAATTAATTTCCAGAATATACAAGCAGCTCATACAACTCAATCCAAAAGTGGGAAAAAGACTTAAACAGACATTTCTTCAAAGAAGACATACAGATGGCTAACAAATACATGAAAAGATGCTCAACATCGCTCATTATTAGAGAAAAGCAAATCAAACTACAATAAGATATCACGTCACACCACTCAGAATGGCTCTCATCAAAAAGTTTACAAACAATAAATGCTGGAGAGGATGTGGATAAAAGGGAACACTCTTGCACTGTTGGTGCGAATGTAAATCAATACAGTCAAGACTGTATGGAAGACGGTATGGAAATTCCCTAAAAAACTAGGAAGAAAACCACCATATGACCCAGCAATCCCAGTCCTAGGCATGAACCCTGAGGAAACCAGGGTTGAGAAAGACACATGCATCCCATTGTTCATTGCAGCAGTATTTACAATAGCTCGAACATGGAATCAACCTAGATGCCCATCGACAGATGAATGGATAAAGAAGTTGTAGCACATGTACACAATGGAATATTACTCAGACATAAAAAGGAACACATTTGAGTCAGTTCTGATGAGGTGGGTGAACCTAGAACCTATTATACAGAGTGAAGTGAGTCAGGAAGAGAAAGATAAACATCGTATTCTAACACACATATACAGAATCTAGAAAAACGATTCTGAATAATTTATTTACAGGGCAGCACTGGAGAAACAGTCAGAGAATAGATTTATGGACACGGGGAGAGGAGAGGAGAGGGTGAGATGTATGAAAGAGTAACATGAACACTTACATTGGGATATTTAAAATAGCCAATGGGAATTTGCTGTATGGCTCAGGAAACTTAAGGCTTCCCTGGTGGCTCAGGGGTTAAAGCGTCTGCCTCCAATGCAGGAGACCCAGGTTCAATCCCTGGGTTGGGACGATCCCCTGGAGAAGGAAATGGTAACCCACTCCACTATACTTGCCTGGAGAATCCCGTGGACAGAGAAGCCTGGTAGGCTACAGTCCACAGGGTCACAAAGAGTCAGACAGACTGAGCGACTTCACTTTCACTTTCAGGAAAGTCAAAGGCTCTGTATCAACCTAGAGGGGTGGGATCAGGACGGAGATGGGAGGGAGGCTCAAAAGGGACGGGATAAAATGGCAACCCACTCCAGTGCTCTTGCCTGGAGAATCCCAGGGACGGCGGAGTCTGGTGGGCTGCCGTCTATGGGGTCGCACAGAGTCGTACTCGACTGAAGCAGCTTAGCAGCAGCAGCAGCATACATATACCTATGGCTGACTCATGTTGAAGTTTGACAGAAAAGAAATTCTCTAAAGCAATTATCCGTCAATAAAAATATAAATTTAAAAAATGACACAAATAAACTTACCTATGAAACAGAAGCAAACTCACAGACATTGAGCACAGGCTTGTGGCTGCTAAAGCAGAGAGGGTAGGGGAGGGATGGATTGGGGGTTTACGACTAGCAGATATTAGCTATTATATACAGGATGGATAAATAACAAGGTCCTACTGTATACCACAGGGAACTATTAATATATTCTTTATTCTGTGATAAACCATAATGGAAAAGGATTTTACAAAGAATGTACAGTTAAATTCCCTACGTATGAACGAGTTCCATTCCGAGACTGCATTTATAAATTTGATTTGTTCGTAAGTCCAACAAAGTTAGCCTAGGTACCCAATTAATACCATCAGCTATATAGTACTGTAGTGTTAATAGGTTTATACTTTTCACACAACTAATACATAAAAGACAAACAAAAATGCAGAAAACATCTTTAATCTTACCATATAGTACCTTGAAAAATACAGTAGTACAGTACAACAGCTGGCATACATACAGGAGCTGGCATCAAGTGAACAGGCTGAGAGGGTGAACAGGTAGGAGGCCAGAGATCCCCACGCAGCAGGAGGGAATAACTGCAAGGGGAGACTTCTCTTTCTCTTCTCTGTTGAAGACACTTAGTTCCACCTGAACTTTTTTCAAACCTTGAGCTAACCGACGCAATTTTCTTATGGAAATATTTTTTTTAGTTTAAATTTATTTATTTTAATTGGAGGCTAATTACTTTAAATATTGTATAGGTTTTGCCATACATCAACATGAATTCTTATGGAAATATTTTTCTTACACTATGTTAATGAAACATGTATTTGCTTTGGAATCTACCTTTCTTCAAATTGGCTCCACCCAGGACTAATTTTTGTTTTCTTTTCTCAAACTTTGGGCTGATAACGGCTCAATAAACCAGTATTAATGTCATATGTTTGATGGCTGCGGGGATGACACACCATTGCCATTCTATCTCAAAAATGCGTATTGTAGAAGAGGGGGCTGGTGAAACTCCCTCACCATCGAGATGCTTCCCTCATCCAATTAGCAGTTTGCTAACAGACACCAAATACCTTGCTAAAAACTAGCAAAGGGCGGGGCACTATTTCTGTCCCCTTCTGATGTCTATGTCAGAAGCTTTCTCTCTTTTGATACTTTAATAAAGCTTTGTTACACAAAAAGGCTCTGAGTGATCAAGCCTAGTCTCTGGCCTCAGATCAAATTCCTCTCCGTAAGCCACGCATCCCGGCGTTGTTCACGGCTCTGTAGCAGCAGCCTTCCGCAGGCAAGAGCAGTTACTGACTAGAGCTGGGAGAGGAGGTGGGAGGTGGTAGAGCTGAAGGATCCTCAGCAATAGGAGACAGAGGGCAGGCTGAAGTCTCACTCACACCTGATGCTAATGGCACAGATTCTGATTCCTTGCTGGGTTCAATTCTGTCTACCCTCTTGAAAAAATGATCCAGTGATGCCTGGGTTCTTACTATACTGTTGAGGTCCTTTAATGGACCCGAACCTGGCAATCCAGAGTCAACGGTAAGAAAGTGAAAGAGAGAAAGAAAGACACGGGGACCCAAGCTCTGTGGAGCAAGGGTATTTTATTAGCAGAAATGCAGGCTTATGTATCTTTAGTAAGAATGATTACTCAGCTATTACACAGAATGAAATGTTATCAACAGCCACAATAGGGATAGTCTAACACATACAAGGTCGTTGACGCTAAAAAGAGTCACTGCGTGTCTCATCCTATGACCTCAGTCCTGAGAACTGCGTGCAGCTCTACTCATTCTCTGAAGAGGAACTGATAAGAACAGAGAATCCTTGAGAAACAGAAAAGAGCATGCAGGAACCCTCCTGCTAAATGCTCCCTGACAACGGCACCACCTACACCACCGCTGCTTCCGCACATGCTTCTGGACCTCCTGGGCTTGAAATAAAGATGCTGTGCTATTGTACTGCGGATAGCACCGCACAGAAGATGCAGGCGTGTAATGGTGCACACCAGACCCGTGAACTACATGACAGGCCGTGCGAACACAGGGTCTCATCTTTGCCAGTTCACAACTTGAAGGTTCGTGTGCAAGTACAGGCGTAAGTGAATCTCTGCAGTACAGTGGAAACTAACACAACGTTGTAAATCAGCTACACTACAATAAAAGTTCAAAAATATTTTTAAAATCTTTTTTAAAAAAAAAAAGGAGAGAGAGAGAGAAACTGGGGCTGGAATGCTGGGAGACCCACTTGTCACATCTGGGTGTCCTGCTTTGGGTCTCTGCATCCTCTGAAGCCTACGAAGTACTTGGAGATCCACCGCTAATATGTTACAAAGGGAAAGGATTCCAATATCTACCTCCAGGAAAATCCCTGAAGGCCACTATAGACCTGGGCTGCCCAGTATCATAGCCACCAGCCCCACGTGGCCACTCAGCACTGGGAATGTGGCTTATCTGAACAGAGATGCGCTGAGTGTAAAACGCTTCAGAACCACATTTTGAAGATGTGTGTTTTTTTTTAAGCAATTTCAATTAGTTTGACATATTTTAATTGTTGATGACTGGTTGAAATAACATTTTGCCAAATAAAATGATTTTGACTCGATTCCTTTCGCTTTAGATGAAGGTGGCTACTAGAAAATTTTATCATTAGATGTGCCAGTTACATTCCACTGGATATCCTGGTTTAGACCCAGAGACCCTCCAACCTCCACCAGTGGGTCCCTCTGTCTGGTTGTGGCTCAGACCCACGGCTGCAGCTGAGAGGCTGAACTGGTCAGTGGGGGGAATCACTTCACCATCTCATGAGGGAGTCCAAGCCAAGGTCCGCCTAAAGAGAGAGAGCGTCGTCTCTTCAGCTTCAGGGCTGAGTTATCTAGTCCTGCCTACAGCTTCTGGAGCAGAGGGCCCGAGAGTCCCTAAGCGTACACCTTGGGTGAGGGATTTGAGTTGGCCTCAGCAACACTTTCTGTATTTAAAAGATTACTCCACTCCTTCAAACTTTGTTCTGTCATCTCTGCCTTTTGTAGAAAACTAAAAAGCAAGAAAAATTAAGATTGGCCTCATGTTTCTCCTAGATCCTTCTCTGGCCTCCAACTCCTTCTGAGGATGATTCAGGCTCAGGAGTGAAATCCACCTACAAGGGGCTTCCAAGTTCATTTCAGTTTTTTAGAAGATGCTTAGCTCTGGTTTTTTTAAACATGATTTATGTGCTTATTTTGGTCTCGTGCTGGGTCTTTGTTGCTGCTGCTCTCTGGTTGCAGTGTGCTGGCTTCCCATTGCTCCGGCTTCTCTCGTTGCAGAGCACAGGCTCTCGGGCACTAGGGCTTCGGCAGCTTCAGCCTGTGGGCTCAGTAGTTGGCGGCTCCTGGGCCCTGGAGCCCCAGGGCTCAACAGCTGTGGCACACAGGCTTAGTTGCTCCACAGCATCCGGAGGATCTGGGATCCTCCCAGATCAGGGATCGAACCCGTGTCTCCTGCACTGGCAGGTGGATACCTTACCACTGAGCCACCAGGGAAGCCCTCCTAGCTATACATTTAATGAGACTTATTATAGGGGAACTGTATATGGTAAAACCTGCAAATTTTGCTGAAGGATATAAAAATTGCTATTTTTACTGAAGTATAGTTGATTTGCAATATTATATTAGTTTCAGGTGCACAGCAAAGTGATTCAGTATTTTTACCGATTATAATCTGTTACAAGTTACTTACAAGGTTAATGGCTACAATTCCCCTTGATACAATATATCCCTGCTGCTTATCAACTGCTTCAGTTCACGGTGTCCGACTCCTTGCAACCCCATGAATCGCAGCACGCCAGGCCTCCCTGTCCATCACCAACTCCCGGAGTTCACTCAGACTCACGTCCATCGAGTCAGTGATGCCACCCAGCCATCTCATCCTCTGTCGTCCCCTTCTCCTGCTGCCCCCAATCCCTCCCAGCATCAGAGTCTTTTCCAGTGAGTTAACTCTTTGCATGAGGTGGCAAAGTACTGGAGCTTCAGCTTCAGCATCATTCCTTCCAAAGAAATCCCAGGGCTGATCTCCTTCAGAATGAACTGGTTGGATCTCCTTGCAGTCCACTTGCTTAGGAGTTTGTATTTCTTAATCCCTTAATCCCATGTCCTACCCCCACTGGCAACCACTAGTTTCTGTATTTTGAGCCTGTTCCTCATTTGCTATATACATTCATTTGTATTATTTCTTAGATTCCACATATGTGATATCATATGTATTTGTCTTTCTCTGGCTTACTTCACTGAGCATAATAAATATTGCAAATTATTTCAAATGACAGAATCTCATTCTTTATGGCTAAGCAGCATTCCATGGCATGTACATACCACATCTTCAACAGTGGGCTTTTTATGTTGGAGGATCTCTTCCTGCCCTTCAAACCAGGTGTCTTTAACCTGACTGTATTTTAATTTCATTCTGGCAAAAATGAGATTCTCACTAAAAACAGAGAAATTACCACAAACATTTTTTATTGAAGTACAACAAGCATTTTTACTTAGTACTGAACCAAAATTTCAAAATGATTTGGATGAATTACAAATCACTAATTATTTCATATATATTTGTAAATATGTTGTGCTTATTAATCTGTAAACCACACAATGCTAGGTAAAATTCTCATTCTGACTCATATTTTAAAGATTAACTTTGCTAATATTTACCCTTCACTAATATCTAATATAAATTCTCACTTCAGCTATACTGTTTGGAATATGTAGGTCCAATTTGACGGGCAAACAACCTACTCAATGACGGGCTTCTCAGGTGCTGCTGCTGCTAAGTCACTTCAGTCGTGTCCGACTCTGCAACCCCATAGACAGCAGCCCACGAGGCTCCTCTGTCCCTGGGATTCTCCAGGCAAGAACACTGGACTGGGTTACCATTTCCTTCTCCAATGCATGAAAGTGAAAAGTCAAAGTGAAGCTGCTCAGTGGTGTGCAACTCTTCGAGACCCCATGGACTGCAGCCTACCAGGCTCCTCCGTCCATGGGATTTTCCAGACAAGAGTACTGGAGTGGGGTGCCATTGCCTTCTCCAGGTGGTGCTAGTGGTAAAGAATTCGCCTGCCAATACAGGAGACATGTGAGGAAGATCCCCTGGAGGAGGAAATGGCAGCCCTCTCCAGTATTCTTACCTGGAGAATTCCTTGGGCAGAAGAGCCTGGCAGACTACAGTCTTGCTGCTGCTAAGTTGTTTCAGTCGTGTCTGATTCTGTGCGACCCCATAGATGGTGGCCCACCAGGCTCCCCCGTCCCTGGGATTCTCCAGGCAGGAACACTGGAGCGGGTTGCCATTTCCTTCTTCAATGCATGAAAGTGAAAAGTGAAAGTGAAGTCGCTCAGTCATGCCCGACCCTCAGCAGCCTAACAGGCTCCTCTGTCCATGGGATTCTCCAGGCAAGAGTACTGGAGTGGGGTGCCATTGCCTTCTCTGGATTACAGTCCACTGGGCCACAAAGAGATGGATACACCTGAGTGTATGCACGCCGTGCACGGGTGCACGTACACACACACCCACACACACACCCTATTCACTAAGGAACCGCATGACAGGCTGTTCCACAGCGAATGCAGAAGGCAGGATGGGAATTGGTAACACTTAGTTCCCATCCTATGATAAATTCATTTTGACTTTCTTGCAAGACACTGAAAATTGCTATTTTGTTTTACTATGCATTAAATTGGAAAAGTGAAGTCAAAGCAAAAAATCATGAAGCTGATTTTAAACATTCTTGAGATTCAAAATATGACGTCATAATGGCAGTTTATAAATTGTACATATTTTAACTATATCACCGAGCACTCGAGGAAATTTGAGAGTCTGTTGTTTCTAAACACCTCCCCACATAATGTGACCTTTTTTCTTCAGATATTAAAAAACTCTGGACAGGTTTTAGTTCTTGAGTGACAGTTGCAGACATGGTTAACATTGGATTCGTATAATCATAAAAGCCTCTAGCCATCTTATAGCTGCCCGCTAGGTGGCGCTCTGTCAAAGTCTATGAAAGGACCTTGCTCTTCCCTGTTCTGATTCACGCTTCCTGTCTCCCTTCTCATCTGATGCTGTGGCGCCTCAGCTTTGCACATCTCTCTGCCTCTTGGTAACTAGGCTGTGGTGACTACCTTGTCCTCACAAGACTCTAAAAATTTACAAGCTGTTTAATTTCTGTTATGGGCTGAATGGTGTCCCCTGCAAAACCACAGTCTGATGCTGAAGCCCTAAAGCCCAGTAGCTCAGGATGGAACTATTTAGAGAGAAGGCCTTTAAAGAGGGGGTTCAGTTCAAACGAGGCCGTCACCGGAGCCTTCTGCAATCTGACTGGTGTCCTCACGGGGCGAGGAGACAGCAATGTACAAAGAGAAACCAAATGTGCGCCAGCCCCAAACGGCCGCGGGCTGGCACCCGGGAAACGTCTGCGAGCCCAGCAAGGCAGGCCTTCCAGAAACTTCTCAAACACTTTTCTCAAGCTGCGAAAAGGATGGCTGGGATTTAGACACGGATAACCGAGCCAGTACTGAGTACCAGCTCTCTGCCCGGCAATAAGTACGCAACTTTGTCATCCACCCAGTGTGGGAGCGGCTTTTGTTACTGTTTTAGTCGCAAGTCGCGCCTGACTCTTTGTGACCCCACGGACTGTGTAGCCCGCCAGGCTCCGCTGTCCATGGGATTTCCCAGGCAAAAATACTGGACTGAGTCATCATTTCCTTCTCCAGGGAATCTTCCGACCCAGGGATCAAACTCAAGTTTCCAGCATCGGCAGGCAGATTCTTTTTCACTGAGCCGCTAGGGAAGCCCATGGTAGCAACGGGCTCAGTGTAACTATTGAGCCCTACAAATGTGGCCACATTTTATATGCCACATGTGAAAATTCCAACATTTTGGACATGTTGAGTTGAAAAAATACATGATTTACATTTACTTCGTCGTTTTTCTTTTCTTTTTTCCAAAGTTTTTCTTTTTCTTTTTTTTTTTCTTGGTTGTGCCACACAGCATGCAGGATCTTTTAGCTCCCTGACCAGGGATCAAACCTGGGCCCTCTGAAGTGGAAGCACAGAGTCTTAACCACTGGGCTTCCAGGAAAGTCCTTCTCCAATATTGTTTTTAAGGCGATTCAAAATATGTGTAAAAACTCTGATCTAGAGGATGTGCACTGTCCCCTCACTTCCATAAACTTCTCAGCCCTGCTCTGGGTCAACATCCCAGCCAAAGAGGACTTGCAGGATAGCTGGAGGTGAGTCTGGATATTTCTTCCACCTCAGCCTAGTGATGGACAACCCATGAATGAAAAAAAAAAATGCAAATCGTATATCTGGAAAGGGGCTAATATCCAGAATATACAGAGAACTCCTACAACTCAACTACAAACAATCCGACTTTAAAAATGGGTAAAAGACTAGAATATTCAATTTTCCAAAGAAGATACACAAATGGCTAATAAGCACATGAAAAAAAAAAAACTCAGCATCACTGATCAAGGGGAGAGATAAAAACAAATCAATACCACAAGATACCATCTCACATGTATTAGGATATCAAATACTGAAAAAAAAAAAACAAACAGAAAATAAGTGTCGGCCAGGTTGGGAAGAAATCAAAACCCTTGGGCACTGTGGGAGGTAATGTAAAAGGATGCGGCCACTACAGAAAATGGGAAGGCAGTCTCTCAAAGGAGGAAGAAATATCACACGAGCCAACAATTCCATGTCTGGCTATCGACCCCAAAAAATCTCAAAGTAGAGTCTTGAGATATTTTGTACACCCATATTCACAACAGCATTGTTTTCCATAGCTGAAAGGTGGAAGCAAGCTACGTGTCCACTAACAAGAGAATGGACAGGCAAAACAGGTCTATCCATACAAAGGCATTATTCAGCCTTAAAAAGAAGGACATTCTGACTCATGCTACCCATGGGCTTCCCTTGTGGTTCAGCTGATAAAGAATCCACCCGCAACGTAGGAGACCTGGGTTTGATCCTTGCATTGGGAAGATCCCCTGGAGAAGGGAAAGGCTACCCACTCCAGTGTTCTGGCCTGGAGAATGCCATGGACTGTATAGTCCATGGGGTCACAAAGAGTCAGATAGGACTGAGCGACTTTCACTTTCACCGATATGAATGAACCTTGAGGACATTATGCGAAGTCAAAGAAGCCAGTCATCAGTTCAGTTCAGTCACTCAGTCGTGCCCGACTCTTTGCGACCCCATGAATCGCAGCACGCCAGGCCTCCCTGTCCATCACCGGCTCCCGGAGTTCACTCAGACTCATGTCCATCGAGTCAGTGACGCCATCCAGCCATCTCATCCTCTGTCATCCCCTTCTCCTCCTGCCCCCAATCCCTCCCAGCATCACAGTCTTTTCCATGAGTCAACTCTTCGCATGAGGCACTGGAGTTTAAGCTTTAGCATCATTCCTTCCAAAGAAATCCCAGGGCTGATCTCCTTCACAATGGACTGGTTGGATCTTCTTGCAGTCCAAGGGACTCTCAAGAGTCTTCTCCAACACCACAGTTCAAAAGCATCAATTCTTCAGTGCTCAGCCTTCTTCACAGTCCAACTCTCACATCCATACATGACCACAGAAAAAACCATAGCCTTGAAGGGGCATATACTGTATGATTCCACTCACATGAAGTATCCAGTCAGATTCAGAGACAAAGCAGAATGGTGCTGTTCAGGACATCCCAGGACGCTCCTCCTGGCAGCCCCCACAGCTTGACCACTTTGAAGAAGCAAGCACATGGCCTGGGTGCCTGGCCTTCACCGAGATACTCGTGTAAATGTGGAGGCATCTCCACTGCACCCGTTTACTGCAGGAGAACCCCTACGGGGAGGGCCATTGCTCTGTGAACTCTCAGAAGGATACACTCAGACCCAACTCGAAAGTTGATTTCCAAGAGGAAGGACTTGGAGCCCCCGCTGAGAAATAGTCTCCCAGTGAATCCAAGGATGCTGACGTTCCAAGGGAAGACCCCAGCCTCCGTGACTCCTATCCTCTTCACTCAGAACTCAAGACATAGTGGACTTTCCCTAGTGCCATGGATATGAGCGAGGGTATTATGTTCTCTGCTCTTGTGGGTGGCCTCAAAAGCAAAGAAAACTCTACATATTCAGGAATTAGTCTACTGCTAAGGAAAAAAAGCTCGAGGAGGAAGGTGGAGTTTTTTGTTGGCTTTTGGCCTGGAGGACCATCTGAATTGCAAGTTTCTTATGGGAGAGAGGATTTGGGGGTGTGGTGAAGTAAATTTATACTTCAGGTAAAGGCCTATAGCCATGTCCTGTAAGTCCCTGGCAACGGCTGCATTCCTTTTCAGTGGGCTGGGGGTGTTCGTGCAATTATTGGGGGTGGGGTGGTCTTAAGTCTAAGTGAGGTAATTGTGAATATGTGTGCAGAGGTTGTGTGTGCGTGCTTTCCTTAGTAGATACATCTAACTTACACAGCTAACCTGCCAATTTTCTCAAGCAGCGTAGAGGGAGTGAAGGAGCCTGTCACCCTGTGCTCATTCATTCATTGAACACCCACCATGGCACTACCTGGAGGTTTGCCCAACAACCCCACTCCTCAGATGGAGAAATTGGGGGACAGGGATGCATGTGCCCCAGTCTCAAGTGCTTGAGTGGAAGGGACAACATGTGGACCAGGCATGTGATCTGGGTGGCATGGCTTGGACCCGCTGAACACCCATCACCCATCAGGGGAAGCGTCAGTCACCAGCATCTGTGCTTGCACCCTCAGGCGCCCAGGCCCCCAGCCCCGCCACCCCTAGAAGGTGGCCCCGGGGTCCCATAAACCAAGAGAGCGGCCGGGCAGGGAGGACCAGCTACCAGTGCCCAGAGAGGGTTCTCAGAGCGAGCAGATCCTCACGACACTGACCCCCCAAAGTAGGAGCCTGCAGACCTCCTGCCCACAGCCATCTGGGGCTGGGGCTCAAGTCTCATGGGTGGTCACACCAGTTGGGTCGGGACAAGCTTTAGCAAGAACGGAGAAGCCACACAGCGCGATCAGCACCTGCAGTGTGCCCTGGCTCCCCCACAGCCAGCAGGCACCTGCCCACAGCTGTCTTGAAGCCGTGGACCGCATATCTGCAGGTGGGGCTGGCCAGGAGGCACACGACCCCCCAGTTCAAGAGCACAAGTTGACTCACTTCACAGGCGGACCAGGGCAGAAGTTCTCCTAATGAGAAGAATCCGGGGCCATAGGACACAGGAGGAACTCTTGGGTCCAGTCCCAGCGTGCCAATGTTGCAATCCTGCCCGTGGGGCATCCCCAGCAGTCCCTATGGGCGCGTCCTCGTTACGGAGGTTTGGGCACCGTGGTTAGCGTGAAGCGCATGCAGGGAGTCCACAGGCTGCTCGGCCAGCTCCCAGATGCTAAGCACGGAAGGCAGAGTCGAGGACGACTGGGTCGCCTTCTGCCACTTCGGGGTCATGACTCCTTAGGAGCCAGCCTCAGACAGGTAAAGCTGAGTGTTGGCTACATTATCACCAGGAGTCTTAGAAATTCTGAAATCCCACTACACACCCTGGGGATGGTGACAGGTTAAGAACTCAGGGTGCCTGGTGCCCACCCTCTTTGCTACTCTCTTGCACTGCCCACACTGAAAAGCATTGGTGCTCACACACACACACACACACACCCCATCTCCCTGCCTCTGGAGTGGACTAGCCCACCCCCAGACTGCTACCCAGGTGAGGACAGCCACCTCTCTCAACCAATACACACATGTGACAAAGAAAAAAGACTGGAGGTAAAAATAACCCATGGCTATAGGGGGTTATTTTGAAACGGCAGTATTTCAGTGTTCTCGCATCTCCACAGCAGAGGATCGTCAAAGCACAGTAGAAGGCATCACCTAACTAAATCTCTCCCACCAAAAATCTTCTCATCAAATGTGAGATCCCATGCCACAGATGGCTGACACCAACGCAGCATCATTGCCTCATGGAGACTGAAATGGTCTTGGAAGAGGTCAGGAAGAAAATGGCAATCAAAGCGAGCTTCAGAATGGGCAGGAGGGGCGATGGGGACCAACGCCACTGGCTCCCAGCCTGCAAGCCAGGACCACTCGTGGACTGACACATTCGCGTTGGTCAGTTTAGGTCACCATGAGCAACCAAACCAAACCAAGGGCTCTGCTTTCTGGTTTCTTTCACATTTGGGTCACCTTGAGAGACGAAGCCAAACCAAGGGCTCTGTTTCTCTTTCATACGCTCTCCTTTGCCTTCCCCCTCCCCTCCGGTCCACGCCTGTTAACCAGCCACACCCACACCCCGCCACCCCAGGGTCCATACATCAAGCAAAGCCCCCAAACACACACCAAGTCATTTCTGAGTGGCACCACCAATGTCCCCACAGTCACTGTGGGTTTTCTTAGGACCCCACCCTGACCCCCCCTCCCCCGCAGGACCTATTAGAGGATCTTCCCAGTGACAGAGCAGAGGAAGAAGCCCCATCCAGAGCCAAGGCAAGGTAGCCTTTCTTCGTCTGGGGTAGAAATGCTGCTTTCTTGGTTTCTTTCCTTTTCAATCAAACTATTAAAGCTGGCTAGGGTACATGAGGGCTGATAGGCA
>SJYC01130703.1:0-57097 GCA_006408675.1 Madoqua kirkii | reverse complement strand
TCCTGCCCGTGGGGCATCCCCAGCAGTCCCTATGGGCGCGTCCTCGTTACGGAGGTTTGGGCACCGTGGTTAGCGTGAAGCGCATGCAGGGAGTCCACAGGCTGCTCGGCCAGCTCCCAGATGCTAAGCACGGAAGGCAGAGTCGAGGACGACTGGGTCGCCTTCTGCCACTTCGGGGTCATGACTCCTTAGGAGCCAGCCTCAGACAGGTAAAGCTGAGTGTTGGCTACATTATCACCAGGAGTCTTAGAAATTCTGAAATCCCACTACACACCCTGGGGATGGTGACAGGTTAAGAACTCAGGGTGCCTGGTGCCCACCCTCTTTGCTACTCTCTTGCACTGCCCACACTGAAAAGCATTGGTGCTCACACACACACACACACACACCCCATCTCCCTGCCTCTGGAGTGGACTAGCCCACCCCCAGACTGCTACCCAGGTGAGGACAGCCACCTCTCTCAACCAATACACACATGTGACAAAGAAAAAAGACTGGAGGTAAAAATAACCCATGGCTATAGGGGGTTATTTTGAAACGGCAGTATTTCAGTGTTCTCGCATCTCCACAGCAGAGGATCGTCAAAGCACAGTAGAAGGCATCACCTAACTAAATCTCTCCCACCAAAAATCTTCTCATCAAATGTGAGATCCCATGCCACAGATGGCTGACACCAACGCAGCATCATTGCCTCATGGAGACTGAAATGGTCTTGGAAGAGGTCAGGAAGAAAATGGCAATCAAAGCGAGCTTCAGAATGGGCAGGAGGGGCGATGGGGACCAACGCCACTGGCTCCCAGCCTGCAAGCCAGGACCACTCGTGGACTGACACATTCGTGTTGGTCAGTTTAGGTCACCATGAGCAACCAAACCAAACCAAGGGCTCTGCTTTCTGGTTTCTTTCACATTTGGGTCACCTTGAGAGACGAAGCCAAACCAAGGGCTCTGTTTCTCTTTCATACGCTCTCCTTTGCCTTCCCCCTCCCCTCCGGTCCACGCCTGTTAACCAGCCACACCCACACCCCGCCACCCCAGGGTCCATACATCAAGCAAAGCCCCCAAACACACACCAAGTCATTTCTGAGTGGCACCACCAATGTCCCCACAGTCACTGTGGGTTTTCTTAGGACCCCACCCTGACCCCCCCTCCCCCGCAGGACCTATTAGAGGATCTTCCCAGTGACAGAGCAGAGGAAGAAGCCCCATCCAGAGCCAAGGCAAGGTAGCCTTTCTTCGTCTGGGGTAGAAATGCTGCTTTCTTGGTTTCTTTCCTTTTCAATCAAACTATTAAAGCTGGCTAGGGTACATGAGGGCTGATAGGCACCATTTCCATGGTGGGAGAGGAGAAGGGACTATTGCGTGAGAGTCTTTGACTGACTGACACCTGATCCAAGAGGGCATTTACAAATGGCAGCGTCAGTGGTAAATTCCGTGCTGGTGGAGTGCGGTGGAGGGGAGCGGGGTCGGGGGAGGGCAGACCTTCTGCTTGGCAGCAATAGCTCCCTCTTGAATTCTGGTATAGCCGACCAATAAACTTGAGAGTCACAACCTTCAGGAAGAGCTCACATTTTCTCTGTACTGGCAGGTGGCCTCAGGGAACATGGAACGTAGTCTGGAGTCATTCATTCGCTGAGTGAAAAAAAAAAACATGCTGGCTTTCGTGGGCAGAGCCCACCTAATCCAGGTTGCATCTGGGACTGGCCAGGAGACACTCCCACGGGGACGAGGGTTGTGGGACAGACAGTCAGGGCTGAAGACATGGAGGTCCCAGGCCTCTCCCACCCGGGGGCCCAGGAGGGACAAGTTTCTGCTTCACTCCTGTTTCTGGAAGTTGCCCGACAACCAGTCCCTATCTACACACTGTTGGCCAAGGGTTGTCTGGCTCAGAAACACATTTAAACGGCAGCGCTTTCACACCACGTGGCCAGGACAGCTGTGGACCATTCTCATTGCAGAGGAGGTAGGAGGGGCATGGGCCCCAGGGCTGGCCAGCGGGAGGGGACACAAGGGAAAGAGATGGGGGCTGACCCCAGGGTGGAGGTGGTCCCTGCTATTCTCCTTTTCTGACCCAGTGGGCATCAGTTCGAGAGCTCCTCTGACAGGTCTTGCAATTCTCAGGCCCAAACTCCATGTCCACCCGCTCGTGAGTACAGCAACCCTGGACATCGCATAGGTGGGTCTCTGCAAAGGCACCGCCTGTGTGTGTCTCCCTCACCAATTCTCACCCAAGTGAGAACTGGACAGCTCAGCCTTTGGACAACCCATCTCAGGGCCCCCGCCCCCACCATCAGTGTCTGAAGTGTACGCCCTGGGCTGGGATCTAGTTCAGGGGTGGCAAGCTTCCCTCTGCTCAGCCTGTTCAGGCCTGCTGGGCCCACGTCAAGCAAGGGGCCCGTCCACAGGCTCTAATCTCCATCAGGGGTGAGAAAGGCTGGCTCTTGAAGCATCACTCCCTCCCCTCCATCACCCACCACCCCTCCCGACCCTGCGGTTTGGATTATAGATTACAGATTATGTCTAGCACAGGTGTGCCTGGCCTTGCCCTTCACCCTGCCGGGAACCCTCGAGGTCCCCTGGGTGTTGACCTTACTGTGCTCCCCAGGGCCTCACGTAGGGTCCTGGCACGTGTGCCTGAGCCCAGGAAGAATCTGCAAAGGCATGGTCACCATCAGGCCGTCTAACTCCTCCAAAGCAAGGATCCGCTTCTGCTCTCGCTGTAGTGCACTGCCCCCAGTGGCCCCAAGCCAGAGCTGCCTGCTCCCACTGAAACCAATGAAAGCAAATCAAAAGAAACCCTCAAGTCCCCTCCCCTCCCCCAGCCCACCACCCATCGCCCGAGCCCTGTTTCAAGGGCCCCATCAACAGACAACATTTTCATCCTCACAACGTTCTCCCACGAAGCTGCCCTGTGCCCGCCACGGTCTCTGCTCCCTTCAAGTCACCTAACCCACAAAGCCTGTGAGCGCCTCACAGGTGGATTTGCAGGCTTACTGGCCAGGAGACACTCCCACGGGGACGAGGGTTGTGGGACAGACAGTCAGGGCTGAAGACATGGAGGTCCCAGGCCTCTCCCACCCGGGGGCCCAGGAGGGACAAGTTTCTGCTTCACTCCTGTTTCTGGAAGTTGCCCGACAACCAGTCCCTATCTACACACTGTTGGCCAAGGGTTGTCTGGCTCAGAAACACATTTAAACGGCAGCGCTTTCACACCACGTGGCCAGGACAGCTGTGGACCATTCTCATTGCAGAGGAGGTAGGAGGGGCATGGGCCCCAGGGCTGGCCAGCGGGAGGGGACACAAGGGAAAGAGATGGGGGCTGACCCCAGGGTGGAGGTGGTCCCTGCTATTCTCCTTTTCTGACCCAGTGGGCATCAGTTCGAGAGCTCCTCTGACAGGTCTTGCAATTCTCAGGCCCAAACTCCATGTCCACCCGCTCGTGAGTACAGCAACCCTGGACATCGCATAGGTGGGTCTCTGCAAAGGCACCGCCTGTGTGTGTCTCCCTCACCAATTCTCACCCAAGTGAGAACTGGACAGCTCAGCCTTTGGACAACCCATCTCAGGGCCCCCGCCCCCACCATCAGTGTCTGAAGTGTACGCCCTGGGCTGGGATCTAGTTCAGGGGTGGCAAGCTTCCCTCTGCTCAGCCTGTTCAGGCCTGCTGGGCCCACGTCAAGCAAGGGGCCCGTCCACAGGCTCTAATCTCCATCAGGGGTGAGAAAGGCTGGCTCTTGAAGCATCACTCCCTCCCCTCCATCACCCACCACCCCTCCCGACCCTGCGGTTTGGATTATAGATTACAGATTATGTCTAGCACAGGTGTGCCTGGCCTTGCCCTTCACCCTGCCGGGAACCCTCGAGGTCCCCTGGGTGTTGACCTTACTGTGCTCCCCAGGGCCTCACGTAGGGTCCTGGCACGTGTGCCTGAGCCCAGGAAGAATCTGCAAAGGCAGGTCACCATCAGGCCGTCTAACTCCTCCAAAGCAAGGATCCGCTTCTGCTCTCGCTGTAGTGCACTGCCCCCAGTGGCCCCAAGCCAGAGCTGCCTGCTCCCACTGAAACCAATGAAAGCAAATCAAAAGAAACCCTCAAGTCCCCTCCCCTCCCCCAGCCCACCACCCATCGCCCGAGCCCTGTTTCAAGGGCCCCATCAACAGACAACATTTTCATCCTCACAACGTTCTCCCACGAAGCTGCCCTGTGCCCGCCACGGTCTCTGCTCCCTTCAAGTCACCTAACCCACAAAGCCTGTGAGCGCCTCACAGGTGGATTTGCAGGCTAGTAAGGTTGGAGGCCAGAGCGAGAAGGATCCGATGGAAGGGGGACGTGAGAAGTTGAAGGGGGAGGGATCTTCTCTCTCAGTGAAGGTTTTGCAAGTGCCATCAACCTCTGGGTGGAGGCCTCTGGCTCCAGGGAGCCCCAGGGAAGGCCTGAGAACCCAGAGGAAGGAGCTCGGTGATGCTGAGTGACCGCCAGCCCAGCCTCTGCGGGCACAGGGAGAAAAAATGGGCCACTCTCTCTATTAACTCTATTGCTCACATTTGTGTCACTAAGGAAAGTATCCTGGAGAGCATTTGTAGCTCAGTGAGGGTGAAGGCTCTCCAGGTAGGGACTGACGCTCAGGCAGGGCCCAATAGGTCAGGGTCCCCAGGAGCAGCCAGGTTACCCATGCCTCTTTGGAGACTGATGAAGAGGGACATGAAATAAGAAAGAAGAAAGTATGTGTGAGAGCGTGTGTTGCTTTTTTCTTATATTAATGCCATAACAGTGGGGGACACTAAGCCTATGTATGAGCTTCAAGATTGAAGATTTATCTTTCCCATGACATAAAGAGCTCCCATGCACTCTTTCCTGACTTTGCCAAACCAAAGCCTTTGCTTCCGTTTGCTTGGCATCTCTTGGCACAAGCATCACTGGCCGGGGTTTGGGGGCTGAGCTGGGATGAGGCCTTCTGGTGGGATGTGACTCCCTCGCCGACACTGGCACCTGGAGACACAGCCCCTGGTGCGTGCCCCGGGCACTGGGGGGGAAGCAGACGCCCTCCCTCTGCACGTGCAGATCTCGCGGCAGCCCCTCCACTGGGGGCTCGGGTTTCCTGTCCTCAGGTTTCCTCCCAGTTTGAGGGGGCTGCTCCCAGGGGTGGGGCAGTAGAGATAACGTCCCCCCAGCTCCCTCCACAGGCTCCCAGGTCCTCCCACAGAGCTGAGGGGGAGCACACCCTGGAGCACCTTTCTCACCTCCACTCCTCACCCACATCCCAAATCCTGGGGCCAGCCGCCCCTCGAGCCCCTCCACAGCCAGCAGGAACTCTCCAGGACACTGTGAACGACGATGGGGCCGGCTGCACACCTCTGTCCTCACAGTCCTGCTGACCCAGTCCCCTGGGAGTGACCTGCCCCAGGATAGCGCCTCTGGGCGGCGGGGCCAGGAGTCATGGCTCTTCTCAGAAGCCCCTGCTCCCGTCAGACAGTGCCTGCTCCTGCCCCGCTACACCCCAGCCCGCCAGGCCCTGCCACCTTCCCCCAGGCCGGCCCTGGTCCCTGCCTCCCCATCTCCAGTCCTTCCAAGGCTCCGGGACTAATCCTGGCCAGGACTGGGAATTTATGTGACCAACGCCTGCTGGAGGACGACCCTGTTGCATCGCTTGCAGACCAAGAGAATTTGGACAAGTTACTTTACCTCTAATTTTGTGTTCATCCCCTGTAAGGGGCTATAAAACTTACAGGGTTGTTGTGAGGACTAAGTATGTCCCAAGTAACTAAGGTTGTTGCCCCAGGCACAGGACGTGTGAGTCATCCATGGAACTGGCCTCTGTTCTCTTCCAGGGGGGCCATCACACACCCCCTAATCTGTGACAAATGCTCCCTGTGTTTGGGTGGATTGGTTCATCAGTCCATTGATTGACTGGGGAGGGTGGCAGGATACTCACGATCATGCCTCAAACGTTCCCATACGGTGGAGAACAGTATGGCTGGTGGAGGCTGTTGAGGGAAAGGACCTTGAGGCAGAGGAGGAAGGAAAGGCATGGAGGGGGCCAGGAGGAAGGCAGCATCGTGACCAGAAATGTTTACCTTTAATTTTGTGTTCATCCCCTGTAAGGGGCTATAAAACTTACAGGGTTGTTGTGAGGACTAAGTATGTCCCAAGTAACTAAGGTTGTTGCCCCAGGCACAGGACGTGTGAGTCATCCATGGAACTGGCCTCTGTTCTCTTCAGGGGGGCCATCACACACCCCCTAATCTGTGACAAATGCTCCCTGTGTTTGGGTGGATTGGTTCATCAGTCCATTGATTGACTGGGGAGGGTGGCAGGATACTCACGATCATGCCTCAAACGTTCCCATACGGTGGAGAACAGTATGGCTGGTGGAGGCTGTTGAGGGAAAGGACCTTGAGGCAGAGGAGGAAGGAAAGGCATGGAGGGGGCCAGGAGGAAGGCAGCATCGTGACCAGAAACCCCATGGAGATGTGGCTGCCTGCTGGCGGTCCCGGTGACACAGAGAGGGCACCTGGTCATAGTTACAGAGTCTGAGGGCTGAAAAGGGGGCCCTAGAGATTCTAGACCCCTCTCCCTCATTGCAGAGGTGAAGCTGTCGAAGTCCTGGGATAGATGGGGACAAAAAGGGGCCCCGAAGTGGGGCTACATTATCCTGGGAGCATCAGGGCCCCGATTGCGGAGCCTGGCTGTGGATTTTCAGCTCTCCTTTCCTGTGCCCACCCCCGCCCCCAGCACTGCTGCTGCCCTTGGCCTCTAGAACACTACTTTGCTGACAGCGAAGACTCTGAATGGGAGGGCAACAGTCTGCATGTCATTTACTTATTACTCTTTTCACCTTTTCATTTTCTCTTTTTCGAATCCATAAAGCTTTTCTAGTTAGCTCTTCCCTGTCCCCTCCCCCTTCCCTCTTTTTGTTGATTCTCATCCAGGACGACCTGGTCTCATCCAGGTACCTGAGGTCATGGGATCGTCTATAAAATCTGTACGGTCTCCCTGCAGCCCCCTCCTCCACTTCCTTAGCATTACCCTGGCTCTTGATTCTGCCCCACCACCCACCCCCCTGTCTGCATCAACTCAGTCCTGCTGAGCAACCCAGAGTGCCGCCCTCTCCTAGGGCAGGAGGCAGGGCTAGGAGTCAGAAAGACTGGGCCCACCCAGCTGGAGCTACCCCACTCCCAACTCCCACCCCAGTGGAGTCTGGCTTTGCCCTGCCCCCTCCCACCACCACCCACCCATAGGTATATAGTTCTGCCTTGGTTGCCTCTGACATGTGCCGTTGTCTTTTCTCCAGCTGTCAAGAAGCTCTTTCCAAAGTGGAAGAGGAAATGGGAGTGGGAAGCAAGCAAACTGCAGAGGGAAAGGCAGACAAGGCGCCTGGGCTCCACTGCCTCCTTTCTTTTTGGCACTTTTAGAAGAACCAGCAAAACCAAGGAGCGCCCTGGGTAGCCAGTATTTCACACAAAGAAGACACAAGAGGCTGGTTAAGTCCACGCAGACAAATGAAGGGTGCCCTGAGAACATCTTCCTGGACACGACAACCCACTCCACATAAACTTTTAGGGTTGCTGGGCCACACCCTCCAGGGGCTCCTGCAATGGGAGGGCTGTGGGCCCCTGCAAAGCTGCCTGTGCCCAACTCCGGGCTGCCTTGTTCACATCATACATGTTTGGAAGAGTCTCCCGGGGCTTATTGGCTACCTTGGTAGTACGGGACCCAACTCTCTCCTCCTCCAAACCCCTCTAATGCCAACAGGGGGCGTATCCCCCACTCAGCAGTTGAATGCTAGATCCACTGAAACTGGATATGATGAGATAGCACGAGATGACCCTGACCCTCCCCCTCCTCCAGGCCTCCTGGGAAAATGATGAAGACAGAGACAGAGCCACCTTGGGTCCCTTCTCATGCAAGCAGGGCAGCTCATCTGGGCCAGTTTTGAACGCTGCCCATGCTTAGTAGTCCTGGCATCAAGACTACCCCCAGGATCCACACCCAGCTTGGAGGGAGCCAGGCCCTTGGGCATCCCTCACCCCCACCCAGCCTCTGCAGAGCCCTGTGATGGGCCCAAGTCCCCTCAAAGCACCATTTTTCAGACTAAGCTTTGACAGATTTGTCACATGTATGTAAAAACAAAACAAAAAATTGAAGCAAACTCAATGCCATTCTCATTTGAGATACGAAAGGGGACAGAATACAAATTGCTAATGTTTCTTTAACTTCCAAATTTATAAGTAAAGAAACTTATATTTTAAACAGGAATGTTTTCTGTTACCTTTTTTACATTGGAGTATTTAGGCTATTAACCTTATTGGTTATTGTCTTTTGTGTGTGTGTGTTTTTAAACACTGCATAATCCTTTTTAAAAATTGAAAACCAGAGGCAAGCAAGACTGGTGGGGAACGTTAAGCAAAAGATTATTGGGGAGGAAAATGTAAGTTAAGAATTAACTTTCCACTGTGTGGGTCTCCCGGTGAGCCGGGTGAGTAAGGCTGGAGGGACGGGATTATTTGGGTGTCAGAAGGGCTGGCCCAACCCTGCTGGAGGGACCCCCCCAGGACATCTGGACCTCCCCCACACCACTGCCACTTCCGCCATCAATGGGTGGCCCGCCGTGGGCAGCTGTGGACACACAAAGTTTTTCCTTGCCCTCCAACCGTCAAATTCTCTAGTCCTGGATTCAAGAGAAAGGATGAAGTAAAAGGGGATGAGGAAGAACAAGAAGAGGAAATGTGAGCGCGGAGCGGGCAGGAGGAAGAGCTGAAGGCAAATGAGTGCATGCACCTGCCACCTCTGGCTTTTTTTTTTCTTGGCACTTCAGGAAAACAAACCGGAGAAGAGCATGGAGGTGGCCATCTCTGTGTGTGAGCACAACGGCAGAGACAAGAGTATGGTGGTCAGTGACACATGCAACTGGTGGATGGCCTGAGCGCAACTCGGCAGGGAATGGTCCCCGTCCCACAGAACCCGAGGATGCCAGGCTCCTACGATCAGGGCGGGGGCGGGGGCGGCCAGTGGGACAAGCCATGCACGTTATCCCTGGAGGTACTGTTCACATCGTGTTCTCTGTAAAGGGTGTCCCTGGCACAGTTCAACATCTCCCTCTGTAGGACCCAGCCTTGCCCCTCCCAGCCAGCCAAGGTCAGCAGGCCACATCCCCAGTTAATCACGAGATGTGGTGAGATACTGAGGATGGCCCGGGTAACCCTGAGTGCAGGCTTCCTGGGAAAGGGTGAGAAGGACAGGCACACCGGGGCTCCTGCTCGTGAGCAGACAGCTCCCTTGTGGGTGCGCAGCCACCCTGACATCAAGCAGGGGACCCTGCAGAATCCACACCTGGCTGGGATTTACCCAACTACCCGCCCCAGCCTCTGTGGAGCCCCGTGGAACAGCCCGGGTCACCGCATGGCACCATTTCTCAAGTTCAGGTTCTATTGATTTTTAATAGATGTGTGAAAATTGAATACAACACACACACACACAAATGAAGGCCAATTCAAAGCAATGCTAATTTAGCTTGCATTGAAGAGCCAGTCTTCCAAATTAATAATCTTAAAGTTAAATATTGACTGGATCTGGTTTCATGGCACTCTGAAAAGTGGTGTCTTCTGTAAACTTTTCATGTTGGGATGGGGGAAAGTGGTGAAAATTATGATCCTGTCACAGCAGAAGAGACACAGGCAAGTTTGGCTGGGATGTTAAAGAAAAGTGGTTCTTAGGGGAAAAGAGAACACTGTGGTTCTCTGACCATTTTCACTGACTCAATGGACATGAGTTTGAGCAAGCTCCGGGAGTTGGTGAAGGACAGGGAAGCCTGGCGTGCTGCAATCCATGGGGTCTCAAAGAGTCAGACACAACTGAGCGACTGGACTGAACCGACCATTTCCACTGTGTGGGTCTCCCGGTGAGCCGGGTGAGTAAGGCTGGAGGGACGGGATTATTTACCATGCCCACCTGTGTCATCAGACCTCCCTCCCGCTCCTCAGAGTGCCCAGACGGAGGGACCCAGCCTTTCTTTTCATCCTGGAGCCCCCACAGCCTCCCTTCCTCCGCATCACTTACTCTGTTTCGTAGGACCAGTCATTTGAACACTGCCTGGCCAAACGGCCAGGTTAAATCACTGCTTAGAGAACATCTCTCCACTACTAGACAACACGTTTAGGAAAGAGCAACACACAGGGGTGCCCTGGGGCTGTGGCCCTGGGGGAGCCAGGGCCCAGGTCTGACCAGCCTCCTGGGTCCCGCACACTCACCAGAGTGCCCACCCGCCTCTCCACTGAGTCCAGCACCTGCATGCGTGGGGCAGGTTCTGGGGCAACACCTGCGAAGGAAGGTCCAGGACCCAGAGGACTCACGCTGAGACTCAGAGGGGATGGAGCTTCCAGTGTCTGGAAGCTTAAATGAGACACATGAGGTGAAGGAAGGAGGGCTGCCTCCCTACGCCTCCTGAGTCCGCTGTTTAGGGGCTGTTTTCTCCCGATATGATCTGTATGGGTTCAGCATTAGTTTCCTATATATGTTTTATATTTAACCCTTTTAATATCAAACAAAATTGAGCTCCTCCTGGGTTTATTTTTTAAACATTTGTGTGTAAAATAACACACACGTATAGAAAAAGCACCCTCAACAAAGGGAGGGCTCAGTGGATTGCAATGGCTGCTCCCCTCTGGAAACTGAAGCCACCGTCAGACTCTTGGCAACACCATGGACTGTAGCCCACCAGGCTCCTCAGTCTATAGAATTTTCCAGGCAAGAATACTGAAGTGGGTTGCCGTTTCCTTCCCCAGGGGATCTTCCCGGGGATCGAACGTGGGTCTCCCGCATTGCAGGCAGGCACTTTATTGTCTGAGCCACCAGGGGAGCTTCCCACTCTGGGAAGCAGTCGTGTTTTCCTCCATAAAAGCCCAGGTGCTTCTGACAAGCTCCTCACAGCTCCCTAACCCTGCCCTCAGACATCCACAGCAGAAGTCCCGAAGGCATGGGATTCTCCCAGCCCTCCAGCTGCCTCCACTACTTTCCAGGTGTGCTGCCACACTGATTTTGAGCTAACTGTGCGTAAATCATTGTGCTTGCAGTATGCACGGATAACTGATTTCATTCTTATAACCTGAGAAGTTAGTGACTCCTCTTCTTCCCTTCTTCAGAGGGCTGCCAGGATTCTGGGGATATCCTGTGTACTGAACTGGGTGTTGGACAGATGGGCTTATATTTCCAAGATAAGGCATGGGATTCTCCCAGCCCTCCAGCTGCCTCCACTACTTTCCAGGTGTGCTGCCACACTAATTTTGAGCTAACTGTGCGTAAATCATTGTGCTTGCAGTATGCACGGATAACTGATTTCATTCTTATAACCTGAGAAGTTAGTGACTCCTCTTCTTCCCTTCTTCAGAGGGCTGCCAGGATTCTGGGGATATCCTGTGTACTGAACTGGGTGTTGGACAGATGGGCTTATATTTCCAAGATCATAAAGCTCCATACTTAAGATCTGTGCCCTGTACAATATATCAAATAAGCTTCTGTTGAAAGAAATGCAAAAAAGAAAAAAAAAATCCACAAAACAGACTTCAGGCCCAGACAGCTAGCTCTGATTTCTACCAAACATTTAAGGTGGAAGTTGATGCCCATCTCCTAACACATTCTTCCAGAGAACAGATATAGAGAGAATGCAGCGAACACTGCCTTTATCGGACTAGGAGAATACTGTCTCAACCCCAGCAATAGACATCAGTAGACAAAGACAACAGCATCAGACAAAGAAAATTACAGGCCAAATGGTCCTGAATGTTGATGTCAAAATCCAAAGCCAAATATTAGCAGTCTGAATCCAGAGGTCTTCGGAAAGGAAGGAAGCTGGGACTTCCTGGCAGGATTTCCATTGGTTGATGTGGACAGGACCGCTGGGTGTTTGGATGCTGCCTGGGAGAGTGAAGGGACAATGCCATCAGGTGAGAGGAATGAGCATTTAGTGACAGAGGTGTGGAGGGCCTGATCTTTCAAGGAAATTCTTTCCAGAATATTGGACGGCTTTGGGGTCAGGGATCAACATGTCAAGGAGGGTCAAGCTGGGTCAGGCATGTGCCGTCTTGTTGGCTAAGACCCCTCTTGTCCTCGGAGCAACTGTGGGGCAGCAGGATTGAGGGGCCGAAGGAAGCAGAGTCCTGGGCTCTGGGGTCCAGGGCACCATCTAGAGGATTTAGGGGTTCAGAGATTTCTGTCCCCAGGGAACCAACTATATTCGTGTCCCACATCCATCTGTCATCAGCTTTGAGACTCTGGGAAAGTCATTGAAAATCTAGACATTTTAGTGCCATGTATATACGGATCCCAGCATCGGCCCTGAGAGTTTCCTCCCTGGCCCCATGGCTGGGGGATCACAGGCGATAACATACTCTTCACAAGCTGCAAAGCATCACACCCATAACCTCCCCTTATCCTCTGCCCTGTGGCATCCAGGAGGCAGCACTTATATGTTTCTTGCTTATTCTTCCAGACATTTTCGGCCCTGAGAGTTTCCTCCCTGGCCCCATGGCTGGGGGATCACAGGCGATAACATACTCTTCACAAGCTGCAAAGCATCACACCCATAACCTCCCCTTATCCTCTGCCCTGTGGCATCCAGGAGGCAGCACTTATATGTTTCTTGCTTATTCTTCCAGACATTTAATTTCTGAACAGTTAGGTAGCACCTATGAAGGACCAGTCATTTTTCTTCAGAGTCTACCTTATTTTTTATATTAAGCTTTATCATATAATACTAATAAGTGGGCCCATTAACATTTCCATATCACAGAACAGGAAACTAAGGACAGAGAGGTTAACTAACCTTCCCAGGTTCACCTGACACCTGGTATTTGAACCCAGACCATCAGGCACCTGCCCCCACACCCTCAGTCACTGTGCTGTGAGCCCTTTTTATATTATCTCATCTGAATAAAGTCATGTTCCAGTGAGATCGGTGCTGAATAGCCTGGAGTGTATTAACTGCACACCGCATTGAAACATTCCTCTCCCCAGCTGCAGCTTTGATTCAGCTGACTCCCCTAGGCAGCTGGCGATCAGGGGCAACGGAAGTGGGACCAGGGAATGAACTGATATTTCCCCATGGTCTTCTCCCAGGAATATGTCAATAGTTCTGCTTTGAACGTACAAATACGAATTTGAACGTATTTTCCCGGTTAACCAAAAGAAAAGGATCACAAGGGATTCAGACACTGGACGCACAAGATATCATGTGCGGTCAAGATGGTCGTTCACCATTCCCAGTTGTGGTTCAGACACATGAGAATTGTTGGCCACACAACAGATAGGGGCAGACATGTGCCACCCCCACTAACCACTCCATTGAAGGTACTGTGGACATTACACCAGTGAGGAGATTCAAGAGTACAGGCTGTAGTTGATACAGCAGGGCATGGATCTGGGTGAGTGAGGACTGGGCAGAGATGCTGCCCACTCAGAACCAGTTCAGCCACTGCCCGCCCTCAGCCAGGCCTTAGTCCGGGCTGCTCCACCCGTTGGTCAGGCTTTAGTCAGTGAGGCACTGGGCCCACAGACTTCATTCATTCAGCCCCAAAAATGCCACCAGCCCAGGAGATCCAGTTCCCAGCTAGTGAGTAGCCACTGCCCCTCGTCCGGGTTTGGTCAGTTGAAGATGATGCGGATTCTCTGTGCAACTGTCATGTGGGCAGTTGGCTTAGAATGTCCTGGGTTCTGAGCCAGTTCAAGTCAAGCAGGTCATTCAGGGTGGTCACCTGACCACCAGGAAGTCTCATTGCAAAGCCTCAGCAGACAGAATCATGTGCTGGGGGGGGAGGAGGGGCAAGATGCATATTCTGATCTCCCAGTCCATCAGGGGTCTTCATTTGGGGGAAAGGCAGTGTATTTGGGCTCAGGGATTGAGTCAGGAGTTGGGCTGAGATTTGAGCCATTCTCTCGGGCCAGGCACCTCCTCTGGGTACCAGCTGTCTCCCTGCAGCATCCTTAGGCAGGAGGACGTGGGAAGGGAGAGAGGAAAGCCTTGGTTTGTGTATCCAGGGCATGATCTCATGTCCAGGGGTTCAGGAATCTCCATCCCCAGGGAATCATCTCCCTGTCTTGCTTCAGACCCATCACTCAGGAGTGTTGTGACTCTGGGCAAGTTACTCAGTCTCTAAATTTCAGTCTCTTGAACCGTAAAATATGGGTCACAGCCCCTACTCTGCCCGCCCCACAGTGCACTCCGAGAAATAATATTCTTTTCACGAGCTCTGCAGTCAGTGTAAATAGGTATGTTCTGTCCTGTCTGCAGCCTCCTAGGTGCCCTTTTTGGAGACATTCTGCTTTTACTTCCGGACACTTAATCCTTGATCACATACGTAGGTAGCACTTAGGAAGTATCCTATTTTTCTTCACGCTCAGTATCGACTAATTTTATAACATAATACAAATAAGCAGGTCCTATTAATATATCCATATCACAGACCTGGGAACTGAGAAACAAGAAGTGTAAGTGATCAGCCTTCCTAGGTACCCGGGACTTTCAAATGGGATATGACTTCAGGCCCTCAGGCACCAGCACCTATACTCTCAGTGTGTTGTGCTGACTTTGTATTGTCTCATCTAAAGTGATTTTTCCCGTGCAATCAGCCTGTTGGGTATTTTAAGTGCACACTAAAATATAAGGTCCATCTTCGTAAGCCCTACTTTGATTCAGAGGGCTCCCTGGGACAGTTAATGATAAGATCTAAAGAGTGTCCTGGAAACAAGACTTTTGCCAGGAAGATGTCAACAAACTCTCACCATTGTGAATGAATTTCCCAGGACCATGTTTCAAGCAAGTGAAGAAAAAAAGACAGTAGATTCAAAGCAAGGATACATACAGGGATTGAATAAATACCCTGGGTATGAAGAATATATACTGGCATTTAACAGCCCTAAATGAGCATTTAGTTCCAAAGGGTTGAGTCTCAAATATCCATCACCTCATACAAGCCACTCCATTGAAGTCACTGTGGGAATTTCATTGTGAAATTGATCAAGAATAACGACAATCTTACTCATGTACCATGTTGAGAGACAAACCATAAAAATGTAAGTTATAGTTTCTTTATTGAGATATAATTAACATTCCATAAATTCACACTTTTAAAAACTGTACTATCTGGTGGCTTTTTATCTTGAGGTTTTGCAACCAACATCCCTAATTCCAGTACATTTTCATCATCCTCAAAAGAAACCCTGTAGTATCAATCATTCTTGCTGTCTCTCCCCCTTTCACCTCAGCTCTGGTCCTGTCTCTATGGGTCTTCCTACACTGGATGTTTCACACATTATGTGTGGCTGAATAATATTGTATGGATATAACACATTTTGTTTTTCCATGTATCAGGTGATGGATAGTTGGATTGTTTCCACCTTTTGACTATTACAAATAGGGATACTATAACACTCATGTACAAGCTTTTGCATGAACATATGCTTTTATTTCTCCTGGACATATACCTAGGAGTGGAATTTCTGTGGCATTTGGTATCTCTGTGTTTAACTTTTTGAGGAACTGCCGAATTATTTTCTTTTTTATATTTGTACCAGCAATGTTTGAAGGTACCCATTTACCTACATTACTTCCAACATTTAAAAAAAATCTGTATCCATACTAATGGGTATGAAGTGGTATCTCACTGTAGTTCCAGTTTGTATAATTTTGACTAATAACTGAATGGTTTTCCTGTGATTATTGACAATTCGTGTCTCTTCTTCAAGGAGTACCTACGCAGATTCTTTCTTTTTTCAGACTTGGTTGGCAGTTTTTGTTTTTGCTGCATGTGGGCTTTCGTGAGTTGCAGAGCACGCGGGGGCTGCTCTCTAGTTGTGGTGGGTGGGCTTTTCATGGTGGTGGCTTCTCTTGCTGCCCAGCACAGGGGGCTCAGGCTTCAGAGGTTGTGGCACATGGGCTCAGCAGTTGCGATTCCCTGGCTCTAGAGCACAGGCTTAAGAGTTGTGGTGCATGGGCTCAGTTGCCCCACAGCACATGGGATCTTCCTGGATCAGGGGTCGAACCCACGTGCCCTGCATTGGCAGGCAGATTCTTTACCATTGTGCCGCCAGGGAAGCTGACATTTTATTGCTGAATAGCCAGTGTTCTTTACATATTATGAGTACTAGACTTTTAACAGACATGATTTGCAAATATTTTCTTTCGTTCTGAAGGCTGTATTATATTTTCCTTGATGGTGTTCTTTGAAACACAAAGGATTTTAATTTTTATAAAGTCCTATTTGTTTTTCCTTTTGTTGTTTGTTATTTTGCTGTCATATTTAAGAGTTCACAGCCAAATCCAAGAATGGAGACTTATCTCCCTTTTTCTTCAGAAGCTGGTACAGTTTAGCCCTTACATTTAAGTCTTTGATCCATCTGTAATTCAAAGTCTGTTCTGTCTGATATTGGCGTAGATTCTCTTGCTCTCTTTTGGTTACTATCTGGGTTTTCTCACTGAGTTGGTGTTTTTTGAATTCATTTTTCCATCCTTTAACTTTCAAACTTGTCTGTATCTTTGAATCTTAAGTGAGTCTCTTATAGACAGCATCTAGTTGGATTATACGTTCTTCCCTGTTCTGCCAATTTCTGTATTTTGATTGGAGAGTTTAATCCATTTACAAGTACTAAGAAAAGGCTTAGTATTTCTGCTATTGTGCCATTTGCTTTCTGTATGCCCAAAGCATTTTTCCCTCTCATTTCCTGCATTCCTATCCTTTTTGTGTGTTTAGCTGATTCCTTACAGTTAAATATTTAAATTACTTTCTCACTTCCTTTTGTGTGTATTTCACAGCTATTTTGTGTTTACCATAGGGATACCATTGTGTTCCCTGGTGGCTCAGACAGTAAAGTGTCTGCCCACAATGCTGGAGACCCAGGTTCTATCTCTGGGTTGGGAAAATCCCCTGGAGAAGGAAATGGCAACCCACTCCAGTATTCTTGCCTGGGAAATCTCATGGACAGAGGAATCTGATCAGCTACAGCCCATGGGGTCCCAATGAGTTGGACACCACTGAGCAACTTCACTTTCACTTTCTTTCATAGGGGTTACCTTTAACATCCTAAAATGAAAACACTCTAACTCAAATTTATCTTTTTAATAATTATTTATTTATTTTGCCCATTCTGGGACTTAGTTACAACATGCAGGATCTTTAGTTTTGCCATTCAGACTCTCAGTTGCAGCATGTGGGATCCAATTTCCCAACCAGGGATCAAACCCCCCTTGCATTGGGAGTGAGGGGTCTTGAGTCTTAACCACTAGACTAATAGGGAAGTTCCAAAGCACCTAAGTTGACTCTAGACCAGGTTAATCTCAATAACATCCAAGTTCATGAAGCCAAAAGATCATCCCACCATCTCAATGCAAAAGAGACCTTCTCTAAGACATTATAATGAAATTGTAGAAAGTCAAAGGATAAAGAATTCTAAGGCAGGTGAGAAAAGATTTTTAACCTACAAAGGAACCCTTATTAGACTATCAGATTTCTCAGCAGAAACCCTATAGGCCAGGGGAGAGTAAAATGACATATTCAACATGTTGAAAGAAAAAATATGTCAACCAAAAATACTCTATCATCAAAGTAATCCTTCAGATATGAAGGAGAAATATTTTTTTAGGCAGACAAAAGCTTAGGGAGTTCATCACCATTAGACCTGCCTTGAAAGAAACGTTAAGTTCTTCAAGCTGAAATGAAAAGACAATCAGCAACATGAAAAAGTATGAAAGTATATAACATACTGGGGTAAAGGTAAATACACAATCAGACTTTGAAAACTCTAAATCTGTAATGCTGCTGCTGCTACTGTTAAGTTGCTTCAGTTGTGTCCAACTCTGTGCCACCCCAAAGATGGCAGCCCACCAGGCTTCCCCGTCCCTGGGATTCTCCAGGCAAGAACACTGGAGTGGGTTGCCATAGGAAGATGCATTAATCAAATTATAAAGATAAAAGGAAAAGAGTATCTAAACTACAGTTACTGTGAAGCACCACTACGAACAAAGTTAGTGGAGGTGATGGAATTCCAGTTGAGCTATTTCAAATCCTGAAAGATGATGCTGTGAAAGTGCTGCACTCAATATGCCAGCAAATTTGGAAAACTCAGCAGTGGCCATAGGACTGGAAAAGGTCAGTTTTCATTCCAATCTCAAACAAAGGCAATGCCAAAGAATGTTTAAACTACCACACAACTGCATTCATCTCACATGTTAGCAAAGTAACGCTCAAAATTCTCCAAGCTAGGCTTCAACAGTATGTGAACTAAGAACTTCCAGATGTTCAAGCTTGATTTAGAAAAGGCAGAGGAACCAGAGATCAAATTGCCAGCATCTGTTGGATCATAGAAAAAGCAAGAGAATTCCAGAAAAACATCTACTTCTGTTTCACTGACTATGCTAAAACCTTTGTGTGGATCACAAAAAAACTGGAAAATTCTGAAAGAGATGGGAATACCAGACCACCTGACTCGCCTCCTGAGAAATCTGTATGTAGGTCAGGAGGCAACGGTTAGAACTGGACGTGGAATGACAGACTGGTTCTAAATTGGGAAAGGAGTACGTCAAGGCTGTATATTGCCATCACTCTGTTTACTTAACTTACATGCAGAGTACATTATTCAAAATGCTGGGCTGGATGAAGCACAAGCTGGAATCAAAATGACTGGAACCTGAGGTTATTAAGAAATATCAATAACCTCAGATATGCAGATGAAGAGGAACTGAAGAGCCTCTTGATGAAAGTGAAAAAGCTGGCTTAAAACACAACATTCAAAAAAGAAAGATCATGGCATCCGGTCCCATCACTTCATGGAAAATAGATGAGGAACCAATGGAAACACTGACAAATGTCTTTTCTTGGGCTCCAAAATCTCTGCAGACGGTGAATGCAGCCATGAAATTAAAAGATGCTTACTCCTTGGAAGAAAAGCTATGACCAACTTAGACAGCATATTAAAAAGCAGAGACATCCAGTAGTCATGTATGGATGTAAGAGTTGGACCATAAAGAAAGCTGAGCACTGAAGAATTGATGCTTTTCAACTGCACTGTTGGAGAAGACTTTTGAGAGTCCCTTGGACTGCAAGGAGATCAAACTAGTCAATCCTAAAGGAAATCAGTCCTGAATATTCACTGAAAGGACTGATGCTGAGGCTCCAGTACTCTGACCACCTGATGCGAAGAACTGACTCATTGGAAAAGACCCTGATGCTGGGAAAGATTGAAGGCAGGAGGAGAAGGGGATGACAGAGGATGAGATGGTTGGATGGCATCACCAACTTGATGGACGTGAGTTTGAGCAAGCTCTGGGAGTTGGTGATGGACAGGGAAGCCTGGTGTGCTGCAGTCCATGGGATCATAAAGAGTCAGACACTACTGAGCGACTGACTGAACTGAACTGAAAAATATTGTCAAGTATAAATTTTATTAATACAGTAAGCCCAAAGGATAAAGGAGCAGGGCAGTGACTTTACCGAGGACCCACGATTTCCAAATGTTTACTTACTGTGCCCAGTCACCTTTTATCACCAAATCCCTGTAACTCAGAGACGTAGGTGAGCTGATTTGCCCTGTGTCACATAGCTAGGTGAGAGTCTTCTGGGACCAACAGTAGCTTTTGCAAAGACATTCCTGCTGTACTGTAATCACTTCCATCATTGGGCATATTCTTTATATATTATTCTGTTTCCTTGGGTCAAAGAATCCAACTCCTGAATTAAGGTTAAGTAGAAATTAGTAGCAAATCAACAGCCAAAATCACTTCATCCTTTTAATTCCCCAAGTAATGCTTTTAGTCACAAAAGTATAGAATTTAATATAGAAAATTACAAATCAAGTGACCTTAGTGTTCACAGGTAAGCACTAATACATTTTAATGTACCATGATAATATTAAAAAATTACTATTAAACATTTTCTTTCACATGCATTTATAAATACATTTTTTATCAGCGTGCATATGGAGTGAATACTTAATATTCTATTGTCAAACAATCTTAATTTTTATTTTTTGGAAATTACCTCATTATCAAGTTGAATATTTAGCATAGTACATTACATTCCTAAGCATTCTGTGATTCCTAAGAATTCCAAGCATTATGTGATCGCTAGCAATTGCCTAAATTTTTTATTGTGTTAAAAACAGTTAACATGAGATCTCACCTCTTAAACTTTTAAATGCACAATACAGTATTGTTACATATTGTACAGCAGATCTCTAGAACCTATTCATTTGCTGAACGGAAATTTATGCCTATTTAACAACTTTTCATTTCCCCTATCCCTAGCTTCTGCCAATCATCATTCTCCTCTCTGTGTGTATAAATTTGACTTTTTTCTGTTTTTTGGGGGGGATGAATCTTTTTTCAGCTCTACTGGATATCACTGATTACAAAATTGTGAGTTATTTACAATATGATTGAAAAAATATTGACCAACTTAAACTGGTTGTGCCTCTTTGTATAGGTTGATTTGGGCTTTCCAGGTAACTCTAGTGGTAAAGAACCTGCCTGCCAATGCAGGAAATTTAAGAGATGCAGGTTTGATCTGTGTGTGGGTCAGGAAGGTCCCCTGGAGGAGGGCATGGCAACCCATTTCAATATTCTTGCCTGAAGAATCAGATGGACAGAGAAGCCTGGATGGCTACAACCCATGGGGTTTCAGAGTCAGACATGACCGAAGTGACTTGGCACAGCATAGGTTGACAAATTGAACCTTGAGTCATTTTATAGAGGCAGCACTGTGCGCATGCAAGACAGGAATCCATGTCTCCAGAACAAATCAGACTCTTCGGTTTATAGAAGCTAAAGAAATCTTGTCACCGCAGTCCTTTACAGAGGAAGGGAGTACTTCAGGAAGGAAAAGCTGCCTTCCAGGTGCAGGAGTCGGTTATACGGAGTGACTCAAGACTAGCCAATCAGCTTCCAAGTTTGAAACTCCCTTAAGTCCTTAAATTTTGCCCCAAACCCTGGACCCAGGAGACAGATTCCAGAGCCTTGCCTCCTGTCTTGCTCGGATTGGCCTCACAATAAAACTCTTTCCTCAAAACCCAGTGCTAGAGTACTGGCTTCTTCGTGCACTGGGCAGCCAGCCCTTGTTCAGCAACACGGTTATTTGAGGCACTGTGAAAGGACCTCCCCCATCAAGTTAACAAACACACCTGGCACCTCACATACTTACCTTTTGGGTGGGGGAGGGGGTGAAAACATTTAAATTCTTCTCCCTTAGCAAATGCCAATGACCCGATTCAGTGTTATCAACTGGAGTTGAGTCTATTTTTTCAGATACTTCATGAAAGCGGAAACTTGTAATTTGTGTCCTTCTGTGATTGGCTGGTATTCCCATTTTTATGGCAGCAGTAGCCACAAGAGCCCAGGCGTGGAAACAACTTCGTGTCCATCGGCATGTGAATGGATAAAGAAAACGTGGCGTACATACAAAATGGAATTATTATTCAGCCCCCAAAGAAGAGGATACCTTGCCATATGTGACAACTTAAATACATTTTAAAAGTAACAGCAGGCTTCTGGTTGGGCCAAGACAGAGGAAGCCTCACGCAACAACCTCTCTTATGCAGATTACAGGTGAAATTCAAGACAAGAGGACAAAGAAACATTCACTCACAACTTTATGAAGTAAACACTGACAGATGGGGCCTGGAAGTCCCAAGCTGGATACCAGCCAGTTAGGGGATTATGGTGTTTTTTTCCTGTCTCTTGTCTCCTAGCTTACCCAAAGCGGGTGATGTCCAATAGCAGCTTGAAAGTTAAAACTCTGGGATCCACCCCTTCTTTTCAGCCAGAAGAGTGAAAAAGTGTGAGACTTAACATAACGCAGAGTAAGGGAGGTCATCCTCATTAGTTTCTTTTCCTCCCTGGTTATCACATCTCCCCTGCAACCTCAGTGACGACAGAGGCACCTAAACCCTGAGAGATGACCCGCATCTCTGGGCAAAGGAATGGTAAAGAGGCTCCCGTTTTCTGAAGAGTGGTGGGGTGGGGGTGGGAAATGCCTGTTATTTTCCTTTTCTCTTGCTATTTCACCTTAAAGGTCAACCTGGCCACGTGGAGCTGCAAGACAGCTTGGAGGCTGAAACACTTTGAGGAACATGTAAGAGGAGGCCTTGAAGCCTGAGAACGGGGGTAGAATCCTGAAGAGGAGAGGGTTAGAGAAGGCCGGTGTATGGACCAGCAGAGGTCCTAGGCCTCCCCGAGCCTTATGCACAGACAAAGCCTTATGCCTCACCCAACGAGGCAAAGAGGGAGGCTTGGAGAGGCGAACTACGGTGGGAACCGCCACTCAGCTCCCAGGTCAGCCCCTGACGGTACATGTGCCACGTGGACACAATGTCCTAGAAACAGGACCCGGGCTTGGACAACGCAGAGGACAAGGCACAGTATCTGCTGAAACACAGATTCACAGGCTTCTTCATAGAAACAGCAGAGAAAGTCACGATCTACAGAGGCTTTTAATAGGAACATAATAAGCACACTGTCCAGGGCACCAACCAAAGTCCCACAACAGAGCATACAAAGAACTAGGAAGATCTGACCAGTTCTCAAGGGGAAAAGGCAATCAACAGACTCAGCCCTGAGAAGGAATTAGCAGATGAAGCATCTCCTTCATGGTTATAACCACGCTCAGTGAGGTTAAATCCTCTTGAAATGAATGGAAAGAAACAAGTTCTTCACAGAGAAGTAAAAACTACAAAAAAAAAAAAAAAAGCAGATGGAAACTTTAGAACTTAACATGCAAAATCAAACATTCACTGGATGGACTGAATAATGGAACGGAGAAAACAGTAGAAAGATTCAAAAACCCTATGAATCGATGGAAATGGCACAATCTGAAAAAGAGGAAGAACGACTGAACGAACATTGTCTCAGAGATGTGTGAAACAATATTGGAAGTTCTAATTTTGTGCCATTGGAGGGTCTAAAGGAAAGGTGCAGAATAAAATACATGAGGGAAAGAATGGATGAAAATGTCATCGATTTAGAGACACAGATCTAAGTTGAGAAAACCTCACCCTGACACAATCAATCTGATAAGAAAGAAGCAAACATGAAGAGTAATCTTGAACACAGTCAAGGAAAATGACCTGTTACACATCAGAGAATACCAGTTTGAAGGACTGAGACTTTTCATCAGAGGACACAGAGGCCAAAAAAGAATGGAAGATGTTAATCTTCTTTAAAGTGTTGAAATGATCAACAACCAGGACATTACATCCTTAAGGAAAAGATACCCTTAAAGATTGAAAGCCAAACAAAAGTCAAAATGATGGCTGATGGAGACAGTAGAAAACTAAGAGAATTTTTTACCAATGTGCTATAAAAATGCATGAAAGGAACTTCTTCAGGCTGAAGTCAAATAACGCAAGAAAGTCTGGAACTTCAAGAGCAAAGAAAGGGCAACTGAAATAAGTATCTGGATAAATTATCCTATTTGATATATGTATGACTTTTCTTTTTTCTTTTGGTCTCACCACGCAGCTTGAGGGATTAAGTTTCTTTACCAGAGATAGACCTCTGGCCCCAGGGATAGACCTCTGGCCCCAGGCAGTGAATGCAGTAATTCCTAACCATTGGATCACCAGGGAAATTCCCTGTATGACTTTTGAATGAAAAAAGGATATCACAGTCTCAGAAGGTGGCATTCAAATCATATAAAGGTGACACCGATGACAACTATAAAAAAGAGTGTCAAGTAAAATTATATGGGTGTAAGTCTTCTGCATTTTATTTAATTGGTAAAATATTAACTCTTGACTGTAAGACGTGTGTATACACAGTATTGTTCTGAGAACAACTGAAAAATGACAAATTCAAAAAAAAGTGGACAATCTTAATAGTCCTGTGTTTAGGAGTTGTGGATAAGTTAGCTAAAACATTCCCATACATTCATTACAAGTTTTTCTCTGAGTTAATTGCCTAGGAGTGGGTTTACGGTCGTGGAGTAAGTATGGCCCTCTTTGCCTGCCCTGGCGGCTGCCTCAGGGGGTCACCCCAGCAGGATCCGGGTGAGGCGGTCACTTCTGCATTTAGCGGCTTTGTCCCTCCATTGCTGCTAGAATTAAAGGCAGGAGGATGTACAGGCGCTGATGCCAAAGCTGCCACCCTGGGGGTGAGGGCTCATAGCCAGCAACCCTGCTCGCCTTTGTTGCATGGAGACCCCCGACAGGTCTAGGGGCCCAGGCAGGAGAGAAGGGCCAGATGTCCTGCCAAGAAGCTCATCGCCCTCAAGGCAAACACTTCCAACTCTCAGACCCCAGGAGTTTCCGAAGCGCCAGACTGTCTAGGAGCGCATCGTCACCTGTGCACCACCCGGCCTCACTTGTCCTCTGCGCGTGCGCCATTCTTCCAGCGCCTTTTGCACCGAGCACACGCGCCACATTCTTCGCTCACAGGTTCTAGAGCTGCGTCCCAGCAACGTGCCAAGCAGTGCTTGCTTCGCCTTTGGCTGAGTTGGTAGCTGAACCAGAGCACTCTGAGCCCAGCTCTCTATCCAAGCGCCGACCACCCACCAATGTGCCCGATGGGCAGTTACCTGGGCAGGCCTTGGCCCTCACTCCCACCCCAGGCCGTGGGGGGCCAGCACCTGCCAGGAGGGCTCGGCTGCCCCCAGCCCAATCCCGCACCCGCCGATTTTCCGTGGCCGGCCCAGGTCACCCAGCTGTCGCCCTGCTGTCCACTCGCAGGCCAGCCCACAAGTATCCGGTGACTCTGCATCTGTGCTTTGTCTTGCTGCTGCTAAGTCGCTTCAGTCATGTCCGACTCTGTGCCACCCCATAGACGGGGGCCCACTGTCTCTAGGATTCTCCAGGCAAGAACACTGGAGTGGGTTGCCATTTCCTTCTCCAAAGCATGAAAGTGAAAAGCGAAAGTGAAGTGGTTCAGTCGTCCCCGATTCTTAGCGACCCCATGGACTGCAGCCTACCAGGCTCCTCTGTCCATGGGATTTTCCAGGCAAGAGCACTGGAGTGGGGTGCCATTGCCTTCTCCGATTCTCAGGGCAAACACCTCCAACCCACGGCCCCCTGGAGACCTGGAAGCGCCCAAGTTCGGCAGCGCATCCCTATGCCGCCCCAGGGACACACACACACACACACACACACACACACACACACACACATCAGGACACACTCACATACGCAACTTTCCCACGCATGCGCCATCCCTCTAGAACTTTCGCGCCCTGCGCATGCGCGCTCATTCTTTGCTCACAAGTTCTAGAGTTGCGCCCCAGCAACGCCCCAAGCAGTGCTTGATTCTCCTTCGGCTGACTTGGCAGCTGAACCAGAGCTCTTTGAGCTCAGCTCTGTATCCAAGCGCTGAAAACCCACCCACGTGCCCTATGGGCAGTTACCTGGGCAGGCCCTGGCCCTCACCCCCACCCCAGGCTCTGGGGGCCCAGCACCTGCCAGGAGGGCTCGGCCGCCCGCAGCCCGATCCTCGCACCCGCCGATTTTCCGTGGCCGGCCCAGGTCACCCAGCTGTTGCCCCGCTGTCCACTCGCAGGCCAGCCCACAAGTATCCGGTGACTCTGCATCTGCGCTTTGTCACGGCGTCTCTGAGACGGTGTTCTATGATCCCGCAGACCCTGCGCTCCTTCCTGGGGGTGCTCATCTCCTTCAGCAGGCGATGCCATCAGAGGAAGGCGGTGCTGGGTGCTCGCATCTCCACGAGGTGCCGCGGCTCGGTGTCCGCAGTGGGCACGGTCAGGTGCGCCCCAGGCTCCTGCATAGGGAAGATGGTGAGAAGGGCCCTGGGAGAGAGCGGGAAGGGCATGGCCCAGCAGGAGGAAAACCCTGCATTCACAGAGAAGGACCATCAGAAACGGGGCCCCGATGGCTCTGGGGGTGCACGACCAACATTTAGGCTCCTGGGGGCCCAGGGAGGTGCCTCTGCCTTCGTGCCCAGGCCCCGGCCTCAGCGGAGAAACCTCCACGCCAAGAGCTCAGTAGACAGATCCGCCAAGAAACTCCAGACTTCTTGTATGAGCTTCTGCCCCCAAAGAAACGCCATCGCGAGCTCCTACAGCTCCACCCGAGGTTTCCCGCCAGGGCAGAGGAGCACGGGCCCCAGCACACCGCGAGGGCTGCCCCGGAGGTCCTCGAGGAAAGCGAGCGAGGGTGGTTCGCCGCCGCCCTGTGCCGCCCAGGTGGCTTCCCAGAGCAACAGCCGGCCTGACGAGGACGCGGAGGCAACCAAGGGGCAGAAACGAACCTGGGAGAACAGCGCCCCTTCGTCGGACAGTCCCAGGCCCCGAAGAAGACGCAGGTTTCCTCTGCTGCCGCGCAGGCGAGGGGAGCCGCTGAGGCTGCCCCCACCCCCTGAGCTGGGTTTCCGAGTCACCGCCGAAGACCTGGACGCGGAGAAAGCAGCGGCGTTCCGGCGCATCAACAGCGCGCTGCGGGATGAGACCCCGGCCCCGCAGCCCTGCCGTCCCTTCCCCGCTCCCGCCGACCCTCCGGCCCCCTGCAGGGCTCCTCCGCCCGAGGAAGACCAGAGGGAGTCGGCCTCCCCAGCTCCAGTGGACACCCGAGCGTCTGCTGGAGGGGCCTCCTCTGCGCATCCCTGGTCAGGGGGGCGGCACGGCTCCCCGGGGCCCCTCTCCCCCCTGTCCCAGGCTCTCCCGGGCCCTCCTTCCCACTCATGGGCCCCCGCCCGGTTCACCTTGCCCACTGGCGCTTCCTCCCCAGGATCGGGCAGCGCGGGCCTGTCTGCTCGGCCCCCAAGCCCCTCTGCCCCTGCTTCGGCCCCCGCGCCAGGAACGGCGGGTGCGACGGGAAGCCTGGCTCCGGCCCGGCTTCGGCTTAGCTTCCCGGCTTCCAGCAGAAAGCCCGTCTGGGGGCCTCTTACGAACGCGGCAGGAGGAGGAGGAGGCCCTTCCCAGCGCCCGACGTGGAGCCCGGCTGTGGAGGATGCCAGACCGGCCTTTCCTGCAGCGCCTGGTTCCTCAGGCATGGCGTCCTCCACACCCATGAGCCTGGACTCTCCTGTCTTCTCCCCCCTGACCCCCACCAGCCAGCTCATCCCGTCTGCTCTCCAAACCAGACCCTCACACTGCACATCTGGAGACTTGGCTCCCCACCCCGCTTCTGACACTGAAGTCACCCCCATGGACACCATTCCACTCTCCCAGTCTCCCCTCTTCGGGTCTCCCCCTGGATCCAGTGGGAGCCTCTTCCCATCTTCCCAGGCCCTGCAGACGCCCCCCAGGGACAGCGCGGCCCCTGTCACAGTCAGCACCAGCCTGCCTGGACTCAGGTTCAGCGGCTCCTCTCACATCGGGGCCCCTGCCCAGCCCATTGCTGCGTGCGGCCCCTGATGTGCAGCTGTACGGAGCCCCCGCCTGGGACCACTCTCCACACTATGGAAACCCCACAGCTCCACCCTTAACTGGGGACCCAACCTCTGCTCCAGGGCCCCCAGCTCCACCCACCAACTCCCCCATAGACACCCATGCCCTCACCCAGCCAGCCTTGGCTGCCACCCCAGCTGCATTCCCATCCAGCCCAGCCCCTGCCCCTGGCTCTGCAGCTGACACCTGCGTGCCCCAGGCAGTGCCCAGTGCTGGACCCAACAGCAGGCCCCACTGCTCCACAGCTGGTGGATCAAGCACAGCCCCCTGCAGGCCGGGAGTCTCTGCAGAACCTCGGGGCGTTGGGAGCAGAGCATCTGTCCTGGACCTCAGCTGCCCTTTTGCAGCTCTCAGTATTTCAATGGAAAGAAGGGGAGCCCGGAGAACCACACACAGCAGAGTGGGAAGAGTGGCCCGCCACACTGGAGCCTTCCTGGCCAGAGCCCCCCCATGGTGACCAGGGGCCCAGTGCTAAGAATAAGCCCAGGGCTAAGAATAAGCCCAGTGCTAAGAATAAGCCCGACTTTGGAGGCTTTACTGCCCCCATCTTCAGTCACATGCCTGGGGGTGCACCCAGGCAGAGCCCCCACACTTCCAGCCCAGAGACAGCCCACCCCCAGCCAAGGTTGCCTTCAGAGGCATGTCCACCCCAGCCTCTAGCCCCAGCAGCCCCAGCTCCAGGTGGGTCACAGTCAGGAAATGCCGTGCTGTTAGGGACCCATCACCTGCTTAGGACTTGGCTGGACACGAGACCGTTGGGCCATCAACCAAGTCGTCCTCCTCCAGGGCAAGATCCACTCCCTTGGAGTCTAACAGGCAGATGAAGACCTGAGCCGGGAACTTTGGGGACAGATAGTGTCTACCTTCCCCCTAGGCTGGGCCTCGTGTGGGCGCTGTTTCCATGTGAAATCCAAGTCTAGCCCTAACCCCTCTAACTCCAGAGCAAACCGGGCGCCTGGAGATACAGCACTCCGTTCCCTTCCCCCGCCTTCCACCTTCCCCTCTCAAAGGTGGGTGGTTCGAGGCTGCTGTCCCACAGTCCTGTCCCCTCCACTCCTGGAGCAGGGGGAGGCCCCCCGTTACCTACACAGCTGACTCCTCCCTTCTCCCTGTTTTCCTTCCAGAACCTTTGTTAGCTTTGTAACTTATGAAAATTTTGTTCTCATTCCAAGTATGGTATAGCATTGGCTTGTGAGTGGTGACACGGAAAGTCAGACCTAAGTGTTTTAATTAGACTTTCCGGTAGTCCTGTTCATGCGGTATGTAGAGCAGTACATCATAATGGCTACAAGGACCAAATATTAAAAGTTTAAGTGATGAAGCCCAGGATAATATGAGACCAAGATAAGTCAGAATAAACCGGATCATCCCTGTCTGTTGGAATTGTTGCTTCTCACCCATTTCTCTGATTTGGAGGAGTCTGGATCATCCTGAATGTACACCAAGAGCCCACAGGCTATGCACTGGTTTTTGTCTTTTAGCCGCACCCACGGCATGCAGGATCCTAGTTCCCCAACCAGGGATCAGATCTGTGCACCCTACATTGGCAATGTAGAGTCTTAACCTCTGGACCGCTAGATAAGTCCTCACCCTAGTCTTTTCTAATGCAGTAAATCTCTTTCTTTTTTGCTCTTAGGATCCCAGACAAATGACTGACCTACATATACATCTCCCCTGGGCATTCCTGGTGGCTCAGCTGGTAAAGAATCTGCCTGCAATGTGGGAGACCTGGGTTCAATCCTTGGGTTGGGAAGATCCCCTGGAGAAGGGAATGGCTACCCACTCCCATATTCTGGTCTGGAGAATTCCATGGACTGTATAGTCCTTGGGGTCACAAAGAGCTGGACACAACTGAGTCACTTTCATACACCTGCCTTAAAGAGTATGGGATTGGCACTGAAGCTTCTGGAAAGGGGCAAACAAGGAAACCTTTAATTAGGATGTGACAGCTCCCTGAGCAATCTGTGGCATTCTGGTTTTCAACAAGCAGGAGGATTCCCTGAGTACAGCTCTTCACTTTTCTAACAAATCAAAGGCAACTGTTTGTAAAGGAAAGAAACATTAACTATAAGAGAGTAAAAGACTTCCAGTTTGTGGTCCAGTCTGCTTGGAGCTTAGAGATCATCATTCCTGTCATCACAATAGGAGAGAAGCTGAACAAACTGAACATCCACACTCCTGAAATCTTTCAGAGAACTGATGCCATGTGGTGAGCCAGCAGCACCACAAGACCTAGATAAGTGACTACAGAGAATTATAGCTTCACCAAGCACAGGACTCTGCTGGAGCCCAGATCTGGGTAGCAAAACTTAAACTGCAGTTGATGAATTTCTGCTCATGGTAGACACACTTAAAAAACTCCAGGGGAGGGAGCAGTCTTATGGGAACTACCACCATTTCATGGATTATGCCACCACCCACATTCTCAGGATGAAGATCAAAGAAAAGTCCTCCATACTTCTGGCATGGGAGAATAGCATTTTGAAACATGCCCAAAGCAGTTCTGTTCTCCTTAAGAATGCTTTCCGTCAAGGGAAACTTTTACCAGAACATCACCTAATTTCTAAGATCGTAAGAAAGGCCACTTTCTGGCCTGGAGAAAGGAAGTCCCCAAATCTAGTAACATGGTTCTAAATCAGTAAAGGAATATGTCAAGGCTGTATATTGTCACCCTGCTTATTTAACTTATATGCAGAGTACCTCATGCAAAATGCTAGGCTGGATGAAGCATAAGATGGAATCAAGATTGCTGAGAGAAATAGCAATAACTTCATATGCGCAGATGACACCACCCTCATGGCAGAAAGTGAAGAGGAATTAACAGCCTCTTGATGAAGGCGAAAGAGGAGAGTGAAAAAGCTGGACAACATTTAAAAAAAGCGAAGATCATGGCATCCAGTCTCATCACTTAATGGCAAATAAATGGGGAAACAATGAAAACATTGACAAGACTATTTTCTTGGGCTCCAAAATCACTTCAGATGGTGACTGCAGCCATGAAATTAAAAGATGCTTGCTCCTTGAAAGAAAAGCTATGGCAAATGTAGACAGCATACTAAAAAGCAGAAACATTACTTTGCCAACAAATGTCTGTCTAGTCAAAGGTATGGTTTTTCCAGTAGTCATGTATAGATGTGAGAGTTGGACCATAAAGAAGGCTGAGCACCAAAGAACTGATGCTTTTGAACTGTAGTGTTGGAGAAGACTCTTGAGAGTCCCTTGGACTGCAAGGAGATCAATCCAGTCAATCCTAAAGGAAATCAGTCCTGAATATTCATTGGAAGGACTAGTGCTGAAGCTGAAGCTTCAATATTTTGGCCACCTGATATGATGAGTCAACTCATTATAAAAGACCCTGATGCTGAGAAAGACTGAGGGCAGGAGGAGAAGGGGATGACACAGGACGAGATGGTTGGATGGCATCACTGATTCAATGGACATCAGTTTGAGCAAGCTCCAGGAGTTGGTGATGGACAGGGAAGCCTGGTGTGCTGCAGTCCGTAGGGTTACAAAGAGTTGAACACAACTGAGTGACTAAAAAACAACAAAAAACTCACAAGACCTATTTACCTCAGTAGTTTTTACCCGATGCATTGTTTCATGTTTAATCAAAAATTACAAGGCATTCTCAAATGTGTAAAAAAAAAAAGTTTGAAGAGACAAGCATCAGAACCAGACCAGGATAGGACACAGATTTTGGAATTGTTAGACTGGGAACTTTGTCGACCCAATGTGAAAAGAACTTGATGCTGGTAAAGACTAAAGGCAAGTGAGAAGAGGGCAGCAGAGGATGAGGTGGTTAGAAAGCATCACTGATTCAATGGACATGAATTTGAGCAAACTCTGGGGCTTCCTTGATAGTTCAGTTGGTAAAGAATCCACCTGCAATGCAGGAGACCTCGGTTCAATTCCTGGGTCAGGAAGATCCACTGGAGCAGGGGTAGGCTACCCAATCCAGTATTCTTGGGCTTCCCTGGTGTCTGAGCTGGTTAAGAATCTGCCTGCAGTGTGGGAGACCTGGGTTCGATCTTTGGATTGGGAAGATCCTCTAGAGAAGGGAAAGGCTATCCACTCCAGTATTCTGGGCTGGAGAATTCCATGGACTGTATAAGTCCATGGAGTTGCAAAGAGTCAGACAAGACTTAACCACTGAATGACAACAACAGAATGGGAATATAAAATAAGTAAAATTAATACAATAAGGGAAGAAGTGGACAGTATACAAGAACAGATGGGGAATGTAAGCAGAGATAGGAATTCTAAGAAAGAAAGGAAATGGTAGAAGTTGGGAAGCATTGTAACAGAAATGGAGAAGGCTTTTTACGAGTTCCTGAGTACTGGGTATGACTGAGGGAAGAATCGGTGAGCTTGAAGATAGGGCAACAGAAACTTCTCAAACTAAATTAGAGGAAAAAAAAAAAGACAAGAAAATAGAAAATATCAAGAAACTGTGGGACAGGTAAAAGGTGTAACATTTGTGTAAAGGGACTACCAAAAGAAGAAAGAGAAAGAGGAAATATATTTAAAGTAGTAAGGGCTGAAGATTTTTATTCTACGTGCATCAAACCAAAGATCCCGAATCTCAGAGAACACCAAGCAGGATAAATACCCTTGGATAAATACCAGGATAATTAACTCTTGGATATCATAGTTAAACTTTAGAAAATCAGAGCCAGAGAGAACCTTTACAGTAGACAGAGGGGGAAAATCTTACCTGGAGAGAAATTAGTGTAACAGTGATAGTGGATTTCTCTTCAGAAATCAAGCAAGCAAGAAAAGTGCAGTGAAATGATGGACTGTAAGGTGCAGGGTGGGGCGGTGGGGGGCAGGGAGGAACTCAGATTTTGTATCCATCAAATTTATGCTTCAAAACTGAAGGAAAAATAAAGACTTTCTAAGATAAAGCTTGGATTTGTCTCCAATAGACCTGCTTTGCAAGAAATGTTAAAAGTTCTTCCCAGAAGGAAAAGGAAAGCCATATAGGATGGAAACTTAGATCTACATAAAGAGTGTTAGAGAAGAAATAAATATAATATTTTAGTTATTTTTTTATCCTTTAGTGACCTAACTAATTCATTTAGTTCAAAATATATTACAAAAATACAACTGGTGATAATAGTTTACGGGTAAATGAACTGGTATGAGAGCAGTTCTTTATGAGATAGAAGGGAGGAACTGGAAATACTCTCTAATAAGGTACATGCACCAAGCATGAGGAAATACAGCACTATCTGTTTATGAACTTAGCTTAATTGTAAGTGCATACTGTAAACTCTGAGGGAACCACTTAAAATCTTTTTTTAAAGAAGTACATATAATTGTCATGCTAAAAGAAGAAAAAAATGGAACTATACAAAATACTCAAAACCAGAAAAGGTGAAAAAAAAATCATTTAAAAGAGTAGATTACAAAAAAAGAAAGAATGAGGGCAATGAATGGGAAACAGTTACAAATATAGTAGCAACTAATTCAAATATATCAATAATCACTTTAAATATTAATGGTCAAAATGCAGCAATTAAAAGAGACTCTCAGGATAGATTTAAAAAAGTAAGCCCTAACGATATTGTCTCTAGGAGACCCAGGTTTGATTTCTTGGTCCAGAAGATCCCTTGGAGAAGGAAATGGCAACCCACTCCAGTGTTCTTGCCTGGAAAACCCCATTGACAGGGGAGCCTGGTGGGCTACAGTCCATGGGGTTGCAAGAGTCAGACACAACTTAGCAACTAAACCACCACCACATATTGTCTATAAGAAACTCGTTGTAATTACAAAGATACTTTAATTAATAGAGACAAAAAAATGATAAATTATGCTGACACAAAGCAAAAAAAAGCTAGAATAGCTATGCTAATGCCATACAAAATAGACTTCAGAACAAGGAAAGTTATTAAGAGATAAAGAAAAGGTGTTACATCATGTTAAAGGAAGTCAATTCTTCAAAAAGATAGTCTTTAGCATACATGCATCTAACAACAGAACATTAAAATATGTAAGGCAAAAACTGATAAAATTGCAAGGAGAAAGATACAGATCCACTATTGTGGCGCTAAACTCAGCTCTTTCAGTAAATGATAGATGCAGGAGGCAGAAAATCAGTAAGGATGAATTGAACAGTATCATCAATCCACTAGATGTAATTCATTTTATAAAATACTACATCCAACAATGTAGAATAATACTGTCTTCTCAAGCTGATATGAAATGTTCACCAGATAGTCCACATTCTGGGTAAAAAAAAACTCAAAAAACTTAATATAAATTATACAAAATAGATTCTCAAATCAAAAAAATAAAACACTAAAGTAAAAAAATAAAAACAAAATGATAGCTGAAAAATCCCCCAATATTTAGGTGACACAGGGCTCAAACAAGAATTCTCCAGAGAAATTTTACATATTTGTCACTAAATGAAAATGAATAGAAACATTTAGCTTATTAAAATGCATGAAATGCAGTAAAAGCAGCATTTAGAGGGCCATTTATAGCATTAAATGCATATATTAGAAAAAAAGTTCTGAAAACAATCACTTAGAGGAAGAACAACATTAAACCCGAAGCAAAAAAGAAATAATCCAAACTACAGCAGAAATTAATGAAATTGAAAAAATAGGAACTGAATAAAACCAAAACTAGTTCTTTGAAAAGAAACAAATTGATAAACCTCTAACTAAGCAACCTTTAAAAAAACTGAGAGAAGGCACAAATTACTAATATCAGAAGTGAGTGAGGAACTATTATTATTTATCACATGGACATTGAAAGGATAATCAAGAACTATTTGAACCATATGATATCATATGTGGAATTTAAAATACAATGCAATAAATATATCTATGAAACAAAAACAAAGAACAGACTCACAGTTGCCAAAGGGAGGATGAGGGAGGGAAGGACTGGGAGTCTGGGATTAACAGATGCAAATTATTATATATGGGATGGATAAACAAATAGGTCTTATTTTGTAGCACAGGGAACTATATTCAATATCCTGTGATAAACCATAATGGAAAAGAATATATAGAAATAACAGTCACTTTGCTGTACAGCAGAAATTAAGCACAACATTGTAAATAAGAAAACTGACATATTTGAACAGAGGAATGACATGTTCACTAATGAATTATTTTGCATATATACCAAATTTTGAAATGAACTAATTCAAATATTTCCCAAACCCTTTCACATTCAGCTTTTAATTTATATAACCAAAATAATGCTGATGTGATTTAATGACTAAATAGTTCCCAGCCAGTAAGATTCCCTTATGCATAAACGATGCATCGATAAAATGTAAAGCTGTTGTGATTCAAAGGACACCATTAAAGTAAAAAAACAACCACCAATACAAATAAAAAATGACAAGGGCTTCCCTGGTGGCTCAGTGGTAAAGAATCCTCCTGCCAATGCAGGAGACACAGCTTCGATACCTGATGCAGGAAGATCCCACATGCCGCAGAGTAACTAAGCCCATGCGCCATAACTGTTGAGCCTGTGCCCTAGAGCCGGGGAGCTGCAACTATTGAGCCCACGGGCCACAACTACTGAAGCCGGAAAGCCATGGAGTCCCTGCTTCAGCAGAGCCTAGAGCCTGTGTTCCACAAGAAGAGACGTCACCACAGTGAGAAGCCCAAGCACCGCAGCTAGAGAGTAGCCCCCCCACCTCCAGAATTAATAAAGTCCTCACAGCAAAGAAGATCCAGCACAGCCAAAAATAAACTTTTTAAATGCAACTCATATGTGTGATTTTAAAAATCTAGAATATTTAAGAAGTATTACAATTCGCTTAATAAAAGACACATGGCCCCATTTCTTTTAATGGGCAAATGTTTCTCCAAAGAAACATTAAGTACATGAAAGGATACACAACATTAGCCATCAGAGAAATACAAATCAATACCACAACGAGATAGCATTTAACATTTCATAGGATAGTTATTATAAAAAAGACAGATGATAAGTATTTGTGAGGGTGTGGAAAAATTGGAACATTCACATACTGCTGGCAGAAATGTAAAAAGGGGCAGTCACTTTGGAAAAAATTCTTGCAGGTATTCAGTGAAACAGAGTCTGTTGTGATTCAAAGGACACCATTAAAGTAAAAAAACAACCACCAATACAAATAAAAAATGACAAGGGCTTCCCTGGTGGCTCAGTGGTAAAGAATCCTCCTGCCAATGCAGGAGACACAGCTTCGATACCTGATGCAGGAAGATCCCACATGCCGCAGAGTAACTAAGCCCATGCGCCATAACTATTGAGCCTGTGCCCTAGAGCCAGGGAGCTGCAACTATTGAGCCCACGGGCCACAACTACTGAAGCTGGAAAGCCATGGAGTCCCTGCTTCAGCAGAGCCTAGAGCCTGTGTTCCACAAGAAGAGACGTCACCACAGTGAGAAGCCCAAGCACCGCAGCTAGAGAGTAGCCCCCCCACCTCCAGAATTAATAAAGTCCTCACAGCAAAGAAGATCCAGCACAGCCAAAAATAAACTTTTTAAATGCAACTCATATGTGTGATTTTAAAAATCTAGAATATTTAAGAAGTATTACAATTCGCTTAATAAAAGACACATGGCCCCATTTCTTTTAATGGGCAAATGTTTCTCCAAAGAAACATTAAGTACATGAAAGGATACACAACATTAGCCATCAGAGAAATACAAATCAATACCACAACGAGATAGCATTTAACATTTCATAGGATAGTTATTATAAAAAAGACAGATGATAAGTATTTGTGAGGGTGTGGAAAAATTGGAACATTCACATACTGCTGGCAGAAATGTAAAAAGGGGCAGTCACTTTGGAAAAAATTCTTGCAGGTATTCAGTGAAACAGAGAGTTTACCATATCGCCCAGCAATTTCACTTCTAGGTATACACTCAAAAGATATAAAAGGGTATATTCACACAACACCCTACACATGAATGTTCACAGCGACATTCCCCATAATAGCAGAAAAGTGGACATAACACTAAAGTCTATCAACAAGGAATGGTCTATACAATGGAATATTATTCAGCAATAAAAAATCAGGGGCTGATACATGCTACACCGTGGATGGACCCTGAAAACATTACACTGAGAAGCCTGACACACACTGCATTGTTCCATCTAAATTAAATGTTCAAAATAGGTAAATCCACAGAAATAAAGAGATTAGTGTTTGCCTAGGCCTTAGGGGTTAGGGGAAATAGGGATTGTTTGCTAATGAGTAAGGTATTTATTTGGGGGGAATGATGTAAAGCTTCTAAAATTGTGTTGCTGTTGCAGCCTTCTGTAAATATTCTAAAAGATGCCAAATTTCACACCATAAAGTGTGACTTGTAAGTGAACTATATTTCAATAAAGCTGTTACAGTGATATAAAGACTGCATTATGTATCACCAAAATACAAAGTAAGTCCCCATAATTGTGCAGAATCTTGTTCACTCACTTTAAAGGACCAAAACGAGGGCAATGAAACTCCAGAGGAATCCTATGAGTTAATGTTTGACATACTATGACATATTGAAATTTTCATGAGGATTTCCATGTTTATATTTTTTTAAGTCACCTAAAGTTTAATAAAACCTTCAAAAGTGTCAAACAAAATCATAACTCAAGTAGAAGGTAACACGGGGAGGTTAACAAATTGAAAATAAATGTAAAAGTTTTGACTACATGAATCTACACCCTGAATATGAAATTGGACCCAAATTTATTATTGATGTCCAAAATAACATCAAATTAAAACAGCTCAGTTAACACCACCTCTTTGGAAAGCACCAACTTTTGAAAAAACAAAAGAACAAGAAATAAATGTTTTGCAGGCATGAATCATCCCAATTTCTTGACTGAAAATTAAAAACTCAGATTCCATGTCATAGGCATTGAATGTCTCTCCTCATCCTGGCAGGAGTGGATTCCAGGAAGTGAGATGCGTAAGGATAAAACTCATAAGAATCCAAAAGTATTTTTAAAAGGCTACTGTCTTTGTTGACCCCAAATATAATTCTGAACCATATATAATAAACAAAATCAGCTCAACCTGCAGGCAAAGTAACCAATAATCATGAAAAATGCAGAACTGTGTGCAAGGATATTTCACTGGTGTGTATCTGAAATTTATAAGACTTGGAAAGATGCATGCACTGCTCTGTCTGTAGCAGCATCATTTATCATCGTCAGGATATGGGTGCAGCCCAAGTGTCCACCAACAGATGAATGGATAAAAATGCGGTATGCATGTGCAGTGGCATACTACTAAGCCATAAAAAGGAGGACATTTTGCCACTTGCAGCAACATGGATGGACTGGGAGGGTATTGTGCTGGGTGAAATCCGTCAGGCAGAGAAAGAAACACACACAGCAAACAGTTGGACACAATTAAGCAACTGAACCGAACTGAATATGATATTGCTTAAATTTTGAAATTTTAAAAATACAACAAACTAATGAATATAGCAACAACAAAAAAAAGGAGAGTCATAGATATAGAGAACAAATTGGTGGTTACCAGTGGGGAGAGAGAAGGAGAGGGAGAAGATAGGGGTAGGGAATAGGTACAAGCTATTATGTATACAAATAAGCTACAATATTGCACAAGATAGGAAATATAGCCAATATTCTAGAGTAACTATAGATGGAGTAAAAACCTTGTAAAAAAAAAAGTTGCGAATTACTACACTGGACACCTGTCACTTATATAGTATTGTACATCAACTATATGTCAAGAAAAAGTTTTTTCAAAATTTAGAAAAATAAAATCCATCAGGCTTTTAACATAAAACTTTCCACAGGCATTTGAAACCCAAAACAAAGACATTCTGCATTTGTCAAAAAGGTGTCTAACTGTCCTTTACACCCGTTTATTTCAACCCTCAGTTCACAGGACTATCACTTACCACAAAACACTCTCCTCAGCGCTTCCAAGGTGCCTGAGGCATCGTGCTTTTAAGGTGCCTGAGGTGTCCTCAGCCAAGAAGCGGCTACTTAAAGTGGTGAAGGAGGAGAGGCTTAAGCTGACTTAAAACCCAACATTCAGAAAACTAAGATCATGGCATCTGGTCCCATCACTTCATGGCAAATGGATGGAGAAACAGTGGAAACATTGTCAGACTTTATTTGGGGAGGGGGCTTCAAAATCACCACAGTTGGTGACTGTAGCCATGAACTTAAAGATGCTTGCTCCTTGGGAGAAAAGTTATGACCAACCTAGATAGCATATTCGGAGAAGGCAATGGCACCCCACTCCAGTCCTCTTGCCTGGAAAATCCCATGGACGGAGGAGCCTGGTGGGCTGCAGTCCATGGGGTCGGAAAGAGTTGCACACCACTGAGTGACTTCACTTTCACTTTTCACATTCATGCACTGGAGAAGGAAATGGCAACCCACTCCAGTGCTCTTGCCTGGAGAATCCCAGGGACGGGGGAGCCTGGTGGGCTGCTGTCTATGGGGTCACACAGAGTCGGACACGACTGAAGTGACTTAGCAGCAGTAGCAGGCAGCATATTAAAAAGCAGAGACGTTACTTTGCCAACAAAGGTCCGTCTAGTCAAAGCTATGGTTTTTCCAGTGGTCATGTATGGATGTGAGAGTTGGACCATAAAGAAGACTGAGCACTGAAGAATTGATGCTTTTCAACTGCACTGTTGGAGAAGGCTCTTGAGAGTCCCTTGGACTGCAAGGAAATCCAACCAGTCAATCCAAAAGGAAATCAGTCCTGAATATTCACTGGAAAGACTGATGCTGAAGCTGAAGCTCCAATACTTTGGCCACCTAATGCGAAGAACCAACTCATTGGAAAATACCCTGATGCTGGGAGATTGAAGGTGGGAGAAGGGGAAGACAGAGGATGAAATGATTGGACTGTATCACCACTATGGACATGAGTTTGAGTAAACTCTGGGAGGTGGTAATGGACAGGAAGGCCTGGCGTGTGGCAGTCCATGGAGTCGCAGAGTCCGACACGACTGAACATCTGTACTGAACTCAGCTTCCTCCGGCTTGAGCACCGGGACCAAAAAGCGCGGGCAACGCAGACCACGCCCCCATCAAGGCCCGCCCCCACTGGCACTGTGTCCAACCAGGGCTCCTGGCTGAGGCAAGCCCCGCCCACACCCAGGAGAGAAGCCCAATGCCTCAGCCCCCGCCGGCGCCATTTTGAGCTTCGCGTTGTCACGCAGAGGCACGCAGGTGTCTCAAGTGGGAAAGCGTGACTGTAGCTGGGGACACAGCACGCTTTCCCCAGCCAGACTGTGCCATTTAAAAGTAACATTAAGCACTATTTATTTGTGCTGGGCACTATGCTGAGTACTTTCTGTGCATAATCACCTGAAATCTCCTCAGCCGTCTTGGAACCTGGAAGGTGAGTCAGTTAGTCCTTTGGATGCATTAACAAATAATAATATGAAATGAGTGAGAGACTAAACCCGGGTAGAGTAATCTGAGTAGGCAGGACCCCTCGTTGAGTAATAGAAGTGGACAGAGCTTGGAGAATATTAACATTAATCCTACCTGCGTAAACCTGGAGTCTTACGGTGGTGCGTGCTGCATTGCTTCAGTCGTGACCCCATGGACTGTATGTAGCCCACCAGGCTCCTCTGTCTGTGGGATTGATTCCCTAGGCAAGACTACTGGGTTGCCAAGCCCTCCAGGGAATATTCCCGACCCAGGGATCGAACCCTCGCCTCTTATGTCTCCTGCATTGGCAGGTGGGTTCTCTACCATTAGCGCCACTTGGGAAGCCTTTTACCACGATGGGGATGCTTCTTTCTGGAAAATATGGGGCTGGAAAAGTACCTAATGATCCCACTGCAATGAGGTGCCTCATTTTTTTTTTAATGAATAAACTTTATTTTGAGATGATTGTCAATTCCCACACAGTTGTGAGAATTAACAGAAAGGGATCCCATGCATCCTTGATCCAGTTTCCCTTAATGTTAACATCTTGAGAAACAGTAGTTTACAGTGTCACAACCTGGATATTGACATCAATCCAGTCAAGAATTGATCCATAACCACAAGGGTCCATCATATCCATTTTATTCCCACATCATTTCCATTCTCCATGCAGCTTTTCCTTAACCACTGGGTTACACTCCTTTATTTTCCATCTCTAGTTGAAAGAATGTTGTGTACACTTTACTTCTAGATTTAACTATTAAATGGTTGTTTTTGTTTAAGTTGCTAAGTAATGTCTGACTCTCTTGTGACTCCATAGACTGTAGCCCATCAGGCTCCTCTGTCCATGGGATTTCCCAGGCAAGAATACTTCTCAGGGGATCTTCCCCACCTAGCAATGAAACCCGCATCTCCTGCATTAGCAGGTAGATTTCTTTACCACTGAGCCACCAAGGAATAAACGTGTGAAAAAGATGAGCATCACATATCAATTTCGTTTTTCTCTGTTCAGAATCTGTGTATAATTCTATGGTTGCTGAATCAAAGTTTTTAAAGTGCATTGCCAAAGAAAAAGAATGTTGTGTAAATATACCATACAGTCCTTTTGAGATGTGTGCTTTTTACTCACATAATTCTATGAAGATTCATCCAGGATGTCAGGTATATAAATAGTCGTTTATGGCTGACTACTGTTCCTTAGTATGGATGTTCTCCAGTTAGTTTAGTCTTTCACGCACTGAAGGACATCTCAGTTCTTTCTAGATTTAGCTATTATGAGTAAAGCTGCTATAAACATCTATGTACAAGGTTTCTGTATAAGCACAAGTCTTCATGTCTCTGGGGGTGATAGGGAAGAGATATTCAATTGCCAGGGCTTGTCTATTTTACCAGTAAGAAGTTGCTAGACTGTTTCCTGGATTGGAAATAAAATACACTGTCTTATATTCTGCCAGCAATCTATGAATGATTCGCATTCTCTTCCACCTCACAAAAAGTTTGTGTTCTCACTACTTTTTTAGCCATTCTGATAAATAATGGTATCTCATTGTGGTTTTCGTTCCTGATGGCCAATGAATGTGGAAAACTTTTTTCTTCTCTGTAAATTCCTCATTGATGAAATGACTCTTCATGTCATCTACCATCTTTAAAATTGGTTTTTTTATTGTTGATTTCTGAGAGTTATTTATACATAGATAATGTGTTTGTATGATGCTGAGTCTTTGAAATCTCCTGAGACTTTATGACCTAAAACATGTAAGCTTTTTAAATTAGAAACATCTGTACTTTAAAAGAATATGTACTTGTCTGTTCTTCAATGTAATGTTTGATATGCCTAGAGAATTCTTTATATATTTAGACAGTGTTGCTTTGTTGCATGTTTGTTGCTAAGTTTTCTCTCAGTCTATAGTTTATTTCTTCCTCTTAGCAAGGTCATTCACAGATCAATATATTTTAATTTTAATGAAGTTCAGTTTATCAGTTTTTCCTTTTAAGGATTATGCCTCTGCCTATCCTCAGATCTTGATTATTTTCTTCTGTGATGTTTTTTCCCCAAAAGTTTCATAGTTTATACTTATATCTGGGATCTATTTTTTTTAATCTGTGCCATGTCTTCATTGTGGCATATGGGATCTAGTTCCCTGACCAAGGATTGAACCCAGGCCCCCTGCACAGGGAAGTCCCTGTAATACATTTTTTATTACTTTTTGCATAACATGTGACCCTTAAGTTATAGTTTGTTGTTTTTGTTTTTGTTTTTTGTCTTTTTATGTCTAATTGCTCCAGCATCATTTCTAGAAAAGAAACATCTTTCATCTGTTAATTGCTTTTGGCCCTTCATCAAAAATCAGCTGGGAATATTGATATAGATCTATTTCTGAGTTATCTGTCATTTTCCATTAATCTCTGCATCTGTTCTGTCAATTCCACAAAATCTTGATTACTATACCTATAAAATAAGTTGTGAAGTCAGGTGACTGATTCCTCCAATTTTCTTCTGTAAAAAAATTTTGTTTTAGCAATTACATATAAATATTGTAATGATCTAATTTGTAACTATATAAATCTTTCTGAGTTTTGATAGGAATTACATTAGACCTATAAATCAACTACAGGAAATTGATGTTTTACCAGGTTGACTCTTGAAGTGGCATTTGAATTCATGACCACAGTAATACCACTTCATTTGTCTACATCTTTGATTTTTTCTGTGTTATATGGGTTTTCAGCATGCAAGTCCTGAGTATATTTTATTAGAAATACACCTAAGAATTTCTCTTCTTTTCAGCTGTTGTGTTATTTTTAATTTTGTCCATATGTTCATCACTGTTGTTAAAATTAAATACCAAGTGGAGACCGAACTTGAAAATTCTCTTGAGTAGACAAAACCTATTAAGCCACTTAACTGAAACTTAGCTTATCCTGCTGTGTAACCAAAACTCAGTTTGGATTGTTTCTTGTAAATGCCTCTGAAAATCATAAAACAAACTGTTTTTCAAAACTGTAATAAGATAACAACTTTCTAATCCCCTATCATTAGGAAAAACCCCAATGCTGTAACCAACCTTTGTAAAGAATGAACAGCTTCTGTATTTTCACTGTATAAGCAATTGTAAAAGTGTAACTCAGCTTCATTCCACTGTAAGTCCGCTGTCAGCTCACAAGCTGTTCTTAATGTGCCAGATAAACTGATCTTCGCCTCCTAATTACTACTAATAATAGTGATTTTATTCGATATTTCTGGATTTTTAATAGTGTATTGAAATATAATTGATTCCTTGAAGTTTTTGCCATATCTTGCAAACTGCTAAAATCATTTATTCTAGAGTCTTATTTTCTGGGTTATTGGGGTTTTGTTTGTTTTGCTGGGTTTGTTTTATTTTGATTCCTTGGGATTTTCCTCTATAGACAAGTGTTTGGTGAATAAAGCACTTTTATTCTTTTCTGTCATCTGAGAATGTTTCTACTTCCCATCCATTCCTAAGGGATATTTTCACAAGATGGAGGATTCTGGATTGACAGTTCTTATTTAAAGAATTGATGCTTTTGAACTGTGGTGCTGGAGAAGACTCTTGAGAGTCCCTTGGATTGCAAGGACATCCAACCAGTCCATCCTAAAGGAAATCAGTCCTGGGTGTTCATTGGAAGGACTGATGTTGAAGCTTAAACTGCAGTATTTTGGCCACCTGATGTGAAGAGCTGACGCATTTGAAAAGACCCTGATGTTGGGAAAGATTGAAGGCAGAAGGAGAAGGGGATGACAGAGGATGAGATGATTGGATGCCATCACCGACTCAATGGACATGAGTTTGAGTGAACTCCGGGAGTTGGTGATGGACAGGGAGGCCTGGCGTGCTGCAGTTCATGGGGTCTCAAAGAGTCAGACACAACTGAGCGACTGAACTGAGTACTCAAGAAGTGGTGTGCCACTTTCTTCTGGCTCGAATGATTTTTGCTAAGAAATTCTGTTACACTTAGATTGTTTTTCACTGATAGCATGTCATTTCTCTTCCACTGCTTCCCAAATTCTTTTCTCTGTCATTGGTTCTTAGAAATCTGACCACACTGTATCTTAGTGTGTAGTTCTTAGGCTGGTTCAGCTTGAGGTTCACTCGACTTCTTAAATCTATAGGCCTGTGACTTTTGTCAAATTTGAGAACTTTTTGGCCATTATTTTTTCAAGTATTTCATCCCTGCCTTTTTTTTTCCTTTTCCTTCTGGGACTCTGGTAATGAAACTGTTTATTTTTATTCAGTCTGCTGTCTTTCTGTTGTTCAGATGAGGTTATTTCTGGTGGTATAGCTCAGTGGTAGAGCATTCGACTGTAGACAGCGTAATTGTTCTGTCTTCAGAGTCATTGATACTTCCCTGTGTCTCCTATATGCTAGTCTTAAACCTGGCCATTAATTCCTTTTAATATTTCATTATTGTATTTTTCAGTTCTAAACTTTTCATTTGGTTCTTCATTATATCTTCTCTTTCTTTGCCAAAATTTTCTATTTTCTTTCATTGATTTCAAGTATATATGATGGCTGCCTTAAAATCGTTGTCAAATAATTCAACATCTCTGTCACATCAGTGTTGGCATCTACTGATTGTCATTGTTCAGTCCATTTGAGATCATCCTAGTTCTTGATGTGATGAGCCATTATCTATTGAAACCTGGACATTTTGAGTATTGAGAGACTCTGGATCTTATTTAAATGTTCTGTTTAAGCTGGATTTTATGACCCTGCTCAAGGAGGAGAGAGTCTTGCCCCATGACTGCCAGGTGAGTGTGAAATCTAGATCTACGAGTTGGCCTCCGTTAACCCTGAAGGGCTGAGGTTCCCCTCACTGCTGGTCAGGATGGGACAGGACGTAAAGTTCCAGCTCCCCACCAGGACTGCAGTGCTACCTTGGTGGGAGGGAGGGGTATGAATGCCTCATTAGTGCTCCCCATGTGACCTCACTGACATCACAGGTAGGGAAAGAGGCCTCAGTAACACTGAGTGGTGGTCAGAGCCTCCTCTGACATCACCCCAGCAGGGAGAGGGTAGCCACCTCTTGACAGCTGGGTGGGATTGGAAGTCCAGGCTCTTTCCAGACTCCACTAGCACTGAGGAGTAGAGCTTCCTCATCACCCAGGCAGGGATGAAAGTCCTGACTCCCTACTCAGGACACCCCCATGCCCTTGCCCCATCAGAGGGGAGTTGGGGCACTTCATTATAACCTGGAGAGAGTGGAAGTCGAGATTATTGAGTTGGTCTTTGCAGGCATGTGTGGGTGGCTTAATCAGACTAATTAATCTCTGGCTTCTTGTGCCTGGATCACCGCCCTTGACCCTGAGATACAGATGAGAAGCAGACCAGTCAACTGGGTTCTTTGAAATGTGGCCAGACATTTTCACTGTCTGAGAACAATGAAGGGGAAGGGTCAGAAGGAAGAAACAGGGCTTGCAACGCACAGTAAGCACTATAAATTACTAATCCCTATTAATATTCACTGATTCCTAAAATGTTGGCATGTATTCTTGCCACCTCCTGCTTGACCACGTCCAGTTGACCTTGATTCATGGACCTAACATTCCAGGTTCCTATGTAATATTGTTCTTTACAAGCACTGGACTTCCACACATCCACAACTGAACGACATTTCCACTTTAGCCCAGCCTCTTCATTCTTTATGGAGCTGCTTTTCCGCTCTTCCTCAGTAGCCTATTGAACACCTACCGACCTGGGAGCGCACCTTACAGTGTCATAACATCTTTTTGCCTTTTCATTTTGTTCATGGGATTCTCAAGGCAAGAATACTGAAGTGGTTTTGCCATTCACTTTCTCAAGTGGACCACATTTTGTCAGGCCCTGACTAGCAGGGACATGCCCTTCAGCTGCTCCACGTAGCCAGACCACACCTGGCATCCTGGTTGTCCCACTGCTGGTCCTCGTTAAGCATGTAAACTTAGAACTGAATAAATAACATGTGCTGGCTAACCCTGCCAAGGATAGCAGCCGTGAACATGAGCTTTGGAATCAGATAGCCCTGGGTGCAAATTCTAGCTCTTCCACTAATTAGCTGTGTGACCCTTGGTAAGTTATTTAACTTCTCTGAACCTCATCTATAAAAGGAGAATTGTTAATGTAACAGATTTTGGTTTCCAAGTATGAACAAATAGCTGTCTGCTGCTATTTTTGTTACTTAGAACCCCATCATTACACTTTGGGATGGTTTGTTACACAGCAGTGGGAGGATATGGTTTTTATCCTCCCATATTACAGAATGAACAAAATGGGATTTTCCTGACATTATGGAGCCAGAATTCAATCTCTTTCGGCTACACCATCAGGGTGCAGCCCCTTCAGACATCCCCAGCCCCATGAAGCAGGGCCAGTTATTGATAATAAAAGGGCAGGTTCCATTTGTGAAACTCCAGCCCACTCACTAATGACTCGGTTTTCATATCAATAAAATGGGGTCACAGCACCTCCTGGGAGGATTATATTACTGTGAGAGTCTTCAGGTGGGGATTCTGCCAATGAGACTTTGGTACTGGCCTGCCTCCCTTGTGGAATCAGAAACTGAGACACCTTCCCCTATCTCCTTGGGGGTGCACTGGAAACTGTCCCTGGAGGTCAGCAGACATACAGGGTCCACAGCCAGAGCCCTCCTCCTGACGACTTGGGGGCTATTGGAGGCTGGAGGGTGCACGTAGGGGTGCCAGGCTTGGAGGAGACAACATACACAGTGAGTGAGACCAGGCCCCTGGCTGGAGCGGATGCAGTCCCAGGGAGGAGGAGGGTATTTGGGCAGGTGTCCTGTGGGAGTGACCCCCTTCAGTTCTAAAGGCCACCCTGCAGCTGCCCCTTGGAGCTGAACTTGTGCAGGCAAGGCTTCTGCTAACCAGGGGTGGGCGGGGCGGAGGGAGTGGAATGAGGTGAGGGCTTTCCTCTTCTGGAGCTCTGAGAGTTTCTAAAGAGCCAGCTCAGAAGATGCTGGCATTGTAGCCCACCACCTCCCCAAGTGGGTTGGGGAGGCAGGCTGAAACTCCCCAGAAACCACAGAAATTATCAAGAATTCCTGAGTGGTCCACTGTCTCTTTGTTTGTTCAGTCAATACATCTGAGCCTGCGATCAAGACTCTTCATCTCACCACTGTGTGATTTGAGCAAGTGACCTCACCTCGCGGAGCCTCAGTTTCCTCATCTGTAAAATGAGGATGACAATAATACCGCTTTCATAGCTCTTCCAGAATTTGTTGAATAAACAAGTAAGGCCCTCTTATTCCTGTTGATGCTCTCCTCCAGTCCACCCCTTCTCCCTCCCCTCAGCCCAGGAGAGCCCCTGTCTGTCTACCCAGAGGCCCAGCCCTGCTGGTATTTGGGGTTGTGCAGGGAAAATAGCTAAAGCCACAGCTGAAACCAGCAAGATACAGTCTCTGTGACCTTGGACAAGACACTGGCCCTCTCTGGGTCTCAGTTTCTCCACCTATGGAAGACAAGAGCTGTACTACAAAAAGTGAGAGACAGCTGTGCCCAGTGCATCTGTGAAGTGCCAACTGTGTGCTCCACACTTCACCTGCATCCCAGCAATCCTAGGGGGCTTGCCAGCGTCAGCAGCAGCCGCGTTGTACAGGAAGAGAGGGTCAGAGAGGTGGGGCGATGTGTCCACGGTCACACAGCCAGGAGTAGGGCTTCTGGGCTTGAAGCCCCACACTATCCTGTCTGAGGAGCTTGGGCCCCTGGGAAAGCAGGGCTAACTCTGGAGGGGCTTCATCTTGCCCTCCTTCCCAGTGCCCACTGGGAGGTGCACCCTGGAGGAGCAGCCGCCACCCTGCCTCCACCAGGCTCAGGACAAAGCAGGGGCGGAGCTGGTGCTCCGATTCCAACTTGGAAATGAGATGGAAAAACACAGGAGAGTTGGCCTGGGAGAGGAGGGTGCTCAGGAGCCGGCGCTGGCTCTCTGGGGCTGGAGCACAAAGAGCTGAAACAAGATTCCATTCCTTTGAGCGTGTGAGGACCTACTGTGTGCCTGGCACTGAGCGGGGCCAGAGGGTGGGCGGGAGAGTTAGGAGCCATCCCTGCCTCAGAGAGCTCACTCTCCATCACACAAGCCCTCCAAAGCATCACTTACATGGGACGCTCACTGTGTCCCTTCACTCTCACCACCTCGGAGCTACGGGTCCTGTTATCACCTCCAAGGAATGTGTCTGGAAAATGAAGCCCAGAGAAGGAAAGTGATTTGTCCAAGGTCACACAGCTAGTCTATGTGGAAGTAGAGAATTACAATTCTTTCCTCTGAATTGTACAATTTATTATCGGTATTGACCTTTTAAAGACAAAACAATCCTTTTGATCTCCAAACATCTTTAGTTTTCTATTAATGTGGCCTCATTAATCTTTCTCTCTCACTAGTGTTTGCTTAGTATAACTTCCAAAATTTTTCATAAAAAATACATAAGTGTACCTATATGTAGACATGTCTTACATGATTTATCTAATCTGGATAAAAAGCTTTTAAACTCTCATATCAAGCCCATTTAAATTTAGTATAAGAGTATTTTTATATTCATTTATTTCTACTATATTTTTATATACTTGTATTTATTTCTACTGTTTTTTTTCGATTTGTGCTTATGTCACTCTGAACAAAAGGAGAAGTCTGCAAATCTGATTGCTGCCTTTCTCACCCCATGCATTACTTTTGTCTAGTGGTTCACTTCTAACTTTTCTTTTTTAACTCCAAATTTGGAAAATAGTGTTATTTCATTTGGTGAGTACTTCATTTCTGTTCACCAGTCTTCACTGAACATCCCAACATCTCAGAATTTTATTCTGAAATCATTGCCCCTTTAACTACCTCAGTTTTGTCTTGAAGAATCATCTTTACTCTTTTCACTGTTACTTGAATACACGTCAGGCCTATAGTTCTACACAGACCTTTTGAATCTTAGCACATGAAGGTGTTTCACTTTCTTTTGGGTCTACTTTCGCTGGTTGTTTTTTCGGGGTAAGAACAGCTCTTTCTCATCACTCCCTTTGTTTTTCTTGAGACACACCTGGATGTAGCTCTACATGGATTTTTAAAGTGAATAAAAATTTTTATTCACACGCTAGGGTTTTCATCTGCCTATCTGAGGCTGATATTTTTTGTCAAATCCAAGAAGTGCTCAGCTATAATTACTTCCAATGTTTCCTTTCTCCAATTGTCTCCATTTTCTCCTTGGAATAAAATTGGAAGATGAGCAAAGCTTCCCCCCTTCTGTGTTTCATATTGTTTAACCTCTTTATTTGAACATTCCATTTCTTTGCATACTGAACTGGGAAAAGTACACCAGACCTAATTTTCATTTCTGTGTTTCTTTCCTGACCTACATAGCTCATTAAAGGAGTTTTAAATTTACTTCTGTATTTTTCACTTCTAGCAGTTCCAGTTGTTTCCTTTAATGATCTGTCTGGCCTTTTCTGATCTCTTGAGTATCTAACTAGACCGGAGAATATAGGTGAATTTTCAAGGTAAAGAAATTTGACCGTGTTTCTATAAGCTGTTGTAGTCCTTTTATATGGTACAGATTTGTGTCCTGCGAGTGGGGTGTGTCTGTGTGTGAGTTTGTGTGGTGCGATTGTGCATGTGTATTTGTGTGTCTTCCCCATATATTCCTTTTACAGAGCAAAATTCCAAGTGTCATCTCTCTGTAAAGTGTCCCATCGCCATTGCTTCATGGGTATTTGCACTGGGTATACTGCGACGTCATTCTGAGGCTAACCACCCCATCTGGGGATTGGTATCTACCACCTGGTGCATACATTTCAGTCCACAGTCAGTGTCTGTTCCTGCTGGGACTTAACTGTAAGCCCCCTGGGGCCCCAACATTAGTCCAGTCTAATCCACTTTCCAGCTTTCCTCCTGGGGAATCTGCCCCATGGTCATCAGCAGTTGTCTCTCCCCTGTCGACAGACAGAACAGTTCTTGGCATTTTGTGTCTGAGAGTACAAAAGGAGTATGTGCAGATTGAGCCCATTGCTTACAGTCCATGGACCAAGGAGGCCCCCTCAAACCAACACATTAGCATAGTCACTCATCAGTTCCAGTCATCTTACAAATCTGAAGAATGGTTTTTCTGAAGGGCATTGCCATATCCTACTTTAAGTCAATCTTCAGATTTCCACCCTGATTTACATAGGGCCAAGTCCCATCTGGGCATCCTTCCAGGAGGCCAGTTTTCCATTGCCTTCTGGCCTGACCACATGGCCAAGCTATTGGTCAGCACTCAGGCCTCAGTGAAAAACCCAAACACTAGGGCAAACAGATGCAAAATATAGCCCCATGGAGCTAATTTATTTTTAACTTCTTTGATCAGAGTGATGGTTTTCCAAATAGGAAACTGTTCACCTTGGAACTGTCATCCAAAAGTTAATCTGATCTTTGTTGGTTAATCAAGAGCTATTTATAGGGCACTGTCCCAAGTGGCAATAGAATCAGTGGCTCCTCCCGTGATCCCAGAGCCAGTCTGGAGACAATGAGTGCACTTGCCCACGGACAGGATGCACAAGTCTGTGCGGCTCCCTAATAGCATATTCCTGTGCAAACCATTGCTACTTTATTAGGAAACTCATCGGGGCATTTCCTTCTGTTAGAGTGTCCCTTTTCCTTCACCCGAAATACTATGGTATTTTGGGTGTCAAGGTTATTTAATGTTCTCCAGTTGTAGGGCAGAATCAGTTAATGTCTGAGAACAAAAGAATAGTTGTTCCTCATGTGGAAATTTTCTGGTCAGTGATCCCAGCAGTGATCACTGGGAGGGAATCACAGGGCTTTGCCGTGAACCCCAGTGTCTATACTGTACATGGGGCTAGTCTATCTGTACCAACACTTCAACTTCTGTTTTATACTCTGTAGCCTCTGATGTCTTACTGCTTCTCATTTAGCAGTTAGGATTGCTGGAAGGGTGTATTTATGTGCCCTTTTTTATAATGCCTGCAGGGGAAACATTGTCTAGTCAGATCCAGTGTCCATCACCATAATATGTTCAGGTAAAACAGATGTGTCCACTTCACACAGAGCCTGCATAAAACTCCAATTTTCATCCAGACCTTCTATCTTAATCCTATTAATTCATGCAGTACTATTATTTTCTCAGTTTAATTATAGGCTTCATGAGGTCCTGTCTCACTCACAGGTTTGGGTGCTGCATAGTTCATGAAGTTCTTTTGTTAAGGAACCCGAGAAATTTCCCTTCCTCCCTCCCACTGATGTGCATAAGGCTTTGGGTCCCTGAGTGGAGGCTTGAGCCAAGATACACTGGCCCCTTTGTCGATCTTTATATAGGTAATTAGGTAAGTCTGCTCCATTGTCATCCCAGCTGACCACCCCCCCTGGTGGATTTCTCATTGTAATCTTTGCCTCCTGGCTTTCAAAATTACTCCGCACTGGGTTAAATAGAGTGGAAAGACGTGTTTGAGAACCCATGTCCCCTTGATCCACTCATCCTTTGATGGTGTGTTCTGTTAAGACTTTTGTTTAAATCCCTTTAATGCCTGCTTTATTCATCCCATTCTCAAACACCATGCAGAGATTTCCTTTCTGCAGGGATTTGTGCCTTGATTTTCCTTTTTGCTTCTTGCCATTTTTTTAGTCTGTTTCTTAATTAGCATCTGTAAGACTCATAAGGGGAAACAGAAAAATCTAACAAGTCATTTTGGGCTGTTGTTTGATCTGACAGCAGTTAGGTTACACGGCATGATGCAAAAGGGGCGCTTTAATCACAGCACTTACCATGCCCTGAGTAAGGATTAAAGGTGCGATTGCCATAAAATCAGTGCAGCATGGCATGTGTGCAGAGTAATCAGCTGCTTCATCTGTACCGCTTGGCATTTATAGGGGGAATCAGACAGTGTTTGTCCTCAGGGGAAGCAAACTTTGCAGGGCCTTTAGTCCAGCCCACAAGGCTGACTGTTCCATTGGGAATAACCTTTGGTATGTCTGAGTCACACATTGCCTTCTGTGATTGTTCTTTAGTGATGTGTGTGTCCTGTGTCAGACCAGACACTTCCACTCTGCAGCCTTCAAAACCAAAGATGCATCCCCATATTAGCCCTCGCACGTTCCATTTCAGCACAGGTTTTTCAGGAAGCCGATGAAAACAACCCAAGAAGGAAACCACTTCAGACTCCACCCCCTGGTGTCAATGCGTTCTTGGTGTTGCCATCTTTCTCACCAGGCTGACCTTTTTGATGACCAGAGGTCGCCTCTCCCATCCCACAGCTGAGCTTCGGCAGCACCAAGACCTGACCCCAGCACTTTTTTTCAATTTAGTTTTAGCTATCACGAGTAACAGTAACCCCAGGGACTGCATACTTAACTGTTTTCTTATTATTCTACAATTCCTATACATCCACTGAGGCCCAATCTCCAGGAGCTGGGAATATCATCCCTAAACTCTGCTGTTTACTTGGGAGGAGGCGACAGCAGCACAGCTGCTGCTTCATACCGTGAAAGACCCGGTGGCCGCCTAAGGATCAGAGGATCCTCACTACCTCACCCACCCTCTCATCCTTTCTCTTCCCAAACCGCATGTCTCAGTGAGTCAGGGCCTTGTAGCCGATCCCTCATTTTTGACACAAAATGCTGTTTCCTCCCTTTTCTGGGCATACAGTAATACGAATCTGATGTTCACCACACTACCTGGAGTTAGCATCAGATCCCACAGTGGGGGACAGAGTCCCCGACAAGACAGTCCCTCCACCAGAAACCATATGCACTGTGGGAATTCCTAGCTGCTAGGGGACGCACACTGATTGAAACTGCCCACCCTGGCCAGGCATCAGAGTAACTATTTGCATGAGTTGTTTTATGACAGGAGATTCTGATAAGGAATACACAACTAATAAGCTACTACCAACCGGAAAAGTTCGGGAAAGGTCCAAAGGAGACAACCGCATGTCTGTCCACTTCCCAGAATCCCTTCGCTAGCATCTATCTTGGCTGAGCAATGCGTGCAGCACCAGGAAAGACTCTGAATTAGAGTAATTGGCCAAAGACCACCCAGAAACTAATCCCATCACCATAAAACCCGAGACTGCGAGTCACGAGTCACGCAGCAGAGCAGTTTTCCTGGGTTCCCTTAGCTAGTGCTCTCCACCCGGGTGACCTCTCCCAATAAAATTTCTTGCTTTGTCAGCAGATGTGTCTCCTCAGACAATTCATTTCTGAGTGTTAGACAAGAACCCAATTTTGGGCGCTGGAAGGGGTCCCCCTTCCTGCAACATAGCCACCCACACTTCTGATGGACTAGCTATATATTTAGGGGTTCCCACAACCCCTGGGGTACAATAATTCCTGTGAAATAATTCCTACAATTAAGGGAAGCACTGTCTTTACACTTACAGTCTTATTATAAAGGATACACACAGGTGAGGTCTAAGAGGGTTCTGGATGCAGAGCTTTTATGCCCCTTCCTGTGGAGTCCTAACACATACACCTCCTGCCATGTCTATGTGGTCACCATCTTCGAAGTTCCACTGATCCCAGGTGTCCAGAGATTTTATTGGTATTTTATTAGGATGTTTTATTATGTAGGCTTATGGACAGGGACTTCCCTCTAGCTCAAATGGTAGAGAATCTACCTGCAATGCAGAAGATCCGGGTTCAGTCCCTGAATCGAGAAGATCCCCTGGAGAAGGGAATGGCAACCCACTCCAGTATTCTTATCTGAAGAATCCCATGGACAGACAGAGAAGCCTGGAGGGCTACAGCCTGAGGAGTCTCAAAGATTCGGACACGACTGAATGTGCCAGATTCTGTCAACACGATTAGTCAAGTCATTGGCCAAGTGAAGTCAAACTCCAGCCCACTTCCCTCTGCCTGGAGTTCAGTTTGGCTTGAAGTTAAAACCGTCTAATCCTGCAGCTGGCCGTTCACTCCCATCCTCCAGCCATTCAAGGATCCACAGTGAGCCACCTCTTTGGCATAACAAAGGTGCACACAGGAAGTTCCAGGGAATTTTGAACCTTTGTACCAGTAATCGGTTAGGAGGCCAGACACCATGTTATTATGCTACGGTATGTATGTCCAGATTTATCACATTGTAAACCTTCAGTATGTGCAGTATACTGTATGCTAAGCACACCTCAGCAAACCAGGAAAAATGACCACTGCCATCCCGGAAAACGTTCGAGTTCTAAATGGACAGAACTACATCTCACAGTCCCCGTGACTGGGACAATAAGCACTTTGTTTGAAGGACAAATCTCCACTCTGAGCTGGCTTTTATGTTCCTCTCTTGGTATTTTGGTTGATCAGATACAAGAATCTATAACTGCATTTGACTTTAGAGAAAAAGGAGACAAGATGTGGGGGCAGGGATGGAGGTGGCGATAGGGAGTTCTGCTGAGTTGTTCAGCCAGCAAACAGGGACCCAGGTCCTGTAGATTAACCCTTCAGTTCCCAGTCCTGTATACTTTCTCTGGGGCTTCTGCTTCCTTGGGACAGACTCTGAACTTCTGCTGTGAACCTGGCATATAAATTATGACTTTAATCCTTGGTCCAAATCCTCCTTGTGTGTCCGCTTACCAGGCCTGAGACTCTGGTAACCCCATTGTTCCCCCAGATACTCTAAAGGGATGCTTTCTGAAGGGTGCATCCTTCCTGTCTCTCTCCCCATTTCCAAAGTGTTTTGTTTTATTTTTTAACATATATATATATATAGGAAGCCTCAGAATTAATCTTCCCCATCTCAGCCAGGGCTCTTGGGCAGCCTTCCTTACTTTTTTGCAAAAGCCCAAGGTGAACCCATGCATCATACCCAGTTCTGGAGGAATCTGAAAAAGGAGGACCCTCCAGGGATAAACGGGGGAGGGGGGACTTTTAACTCCAACTTTCACCAACTAAGGTCTAGTATTTTCCTTCAGAAAATGTTGCCAAGAATAGGAAATGCCATTCTGGTGTGGAAAATCAAGTCTCCCACCACTCACGCCACCTCTGGTTTCTGTGTGCTGGGTGGGAAACATGGTCCACAGACCTCCTTCAGCGACCGAGAGCATCAGGGTGGGCGCTGGGCTCCTTTCCCTGGAGGGGGAAGGGCATTCAGCAGCTGGACAGGAGCCTTGCCATTCACGCACATCCCTGTTGCACCTGCCAAAGGAGATAGGGTCTGCGGCTCTTTTGAAAGCTTTAGCAAGTGACAAGTCAAGGGAGTAGTTTAAAGTCCATGCAAATATAAAATGAGGGAAAGCCCGATTTGAGGATCCTTTTGTTTCATGGCTCCTGTGTGAGATGCATGACATCTTAATAGAATTGTCCTGCAGGGGTGTTGAAAGTTTTACCCACAAAATAAAAAGAGACTGCTATATTACAAAGATCACTTTCCCCCCTGCTTAGACACAAGAAACCCTTCATCTCTAGATCACAGATTCCCAGTGGTGCTTGGTGAGATCCTGGCAGTGCGCAATTATGAAGGCTCCACCGAGATTCCAAGAGCAGTTGCCCAGTAGGTTCCATAGGAGGCATCCAAGAACCTTAGGCAGCACCTTAAGAGGAGAAAGACATAGAGGGACAGAAGGAAGACACAAAGAGTAGCCAGGCCATGGGGAAAAAAAGGGAGGTGATGGGTTCCAAAGTCTGCAGTCTGTGCTCCTTCCAGGTGGGAATGCGGGGAGATGTTGGCATAAGGCTGCAGTGAGAACAGCAGGGGCATCTGCCTCAGTGTCTGCAGAGAGGAACAGGAACTTCTGCCTCTTTTGCAGGTTTTGTGGTATTCTCCATCAGTTGACTTGTGACCAAACACTTCTTCAGAGCAGCTGGTGAGAGACAGAGACGAGGAGTCAGGTCTGACATGGATCAGCAGGAGTAGACTGCAGGGTCCCGGCACAGAGAGGAGGCTCGGAGACCTCTTCTCTCTCATGCTGAGACAGGGACTAGTGTCTACTTTTCATCAGCTTCCAGAGGTTGCCTGTCCACTGCTCCTCTTCTAGACAATATCAGCCCAGGATTGTCTGGCCCAGAAAAGCACTGAAACTGAAGAGGGCTCATAGCACATGGCCCCACGACTATAGAACATTCCAGATGCCGTGGAAGTGAAGGGGGTAGGGGGGAGCAGGCCCAAAGCGCTGGGTGACCTCAACAGAGACATGCAGCATGACCCCAGAGTCCAGGTGGTCCTCAGTATCCTTCTCTTGTGACCGAGAAGGCATCTGCTGTTTCTCTGAAATTGTCTAGCACAGGTGTGCCCCACACCTCACTCTTTCCCTCTGCTGAGAGGTGGGACCCCTAACTGGGACCTGGGGGCTGACCTTCTTCCTGTCTCTGCCTCCAGAGCCTCTTTTAGTGCCTGGCACATGTGTGTGAGTCTCGGAAGACTTACAAACGCATGGTCAGATCAGAACAGCAAACTACACTTTCAAGGAACCCCCAGAGAGGGGGAGACCGTGTCTTCATCTTTGGGTTCTAGAGCTGTGCCATCATCCAATGTGGGTGCTCCCTAGCCAGATTTGTCTATTTATAACTAGCTAATTATAAATAAAATGAACATTCAGTCCATCCAACACACCAGCCACGTCTCAGGTGCCTTAGAAGTTATGTGCTAGCAACAAGTTATGTGTATTCAACAAGGCAGAAAGAATATTTCCATCCTCAAGGAACACTGTGTCTTCCACAGCGGCTCTAATATGGGCCCAGGGTCTGCTAGTTGAACTCATCTAATTCAAAGCATACCCATCACAGGTGGAATTTCAGGTTGATAATTTGCAGGTGAGCGTGGTGCTTATCTGGTGGGAATGGGGGCTGTGAGAAGTTGAGGAGGGATCCTCTCTCTCTCTTATCTGAAGACTTGCAACTGTGATCTTGGAGACCGGCTCTGGCTCTTGGAAGCCCAGGGAAGGCTGAGAATCCAGAAAAAAGAGGCAAGTGATGCTGAGTGAGCCAGCATGGCCCCAGCTGGAGTAGGAGGAATGAGTGAGCCAGTCTCTAATAACTATCGCTCCAGTTGGTCTCTAAAGAATGGCTTGTGGAGCGCATGTATGACTCAAGGAGCAAAAGTGGAGGCCAAGGCTCCATGTAGGGAATGAGTCTCAACTGAGGAAAAAGGGTGTAAAATCACAAAGAAAAGGAAACCCCGGAGGGGCTTGTTTGGTGTTTTCATATTTCAGCAACTTAATAGGAAGAGGCTATTATGTCTGCAGCCCTCGAGGGTGTTTGTAATCACCTTTTCCTGCTTTGTTATTGAAGATAATCATTTCCAAGAGACTAGTTCTTGCTGCCTTTGCCACTGCTAGACACCAAAGCCTTTGCTTCCGTTTGCTTGGCATCTCTTGGGGATAAAGCACAAGCATCACTGGCCGGGGTTTGGGGGCTGAGCTGGGATGAGGCCTTCTGGTGGGA
>SJYC01130699.1:0-12260 GCA_006408675.1 Madoqua kirkii | reverse complement strand
TTTATTTCGATGACAGGAGAGGTATACAAAGGTCACTGCAGCTGTAGTTTTATAAAATGGACTGAAACAGGAACACTAAGGGCGACCCTTTGGCTTACCTTCAGTTAATCCTCTCTAGAGATTGTATAGACTGTTCAGGCACATTACCAGTATTTTGAAAAACACACTACTCTTCCTAGTTATACAAGAAAACAAGGACACTGAGTTCAGAACAAATGAAATCAATGGAACCTATCAGAAGGTAGTTTTCAGTAGAAGGCAAAACTGTGTACACATTCAGTAAAATATCTAACAACAAAAAACACCCTAAGAAAAAGAAAATACACAAAAATTGAAACAAAAAATCCCCCTAAAGTATCATTTAAATGTACTGATTTGAAATTATATTCTGAATATAGGATAAACAGTTGTTATCTCTGTTACTGCTTAAGTGAAGTAAATAAGAAGGCCAGTATTACATTTGTTTCTTCTCTACTGTGGAAAAGTATAGAAAGTTTCCTTTGTTTTAGTTTATCCCTGATATGGTTGTTTTAAGTTGGTTCAACATTTGTCCCCCTTTTTACTTGTGGCCCTCATATAATTCTAAATGTTTCCTCTCACCCTGGAAAGCATTCCAGTTGGTATAATAAATTATATGGTCCACACTATCACTGGTGACATGGTGACATCAAAATGTGAAGAAGAAATAGGACTGTTTCTCACAGCCACACCAAAAAAAGAAAGAAAGAAAGGAGAGAAGAGAAGAAAAGGGAGGGCACGAGGGAGTATGAGTGAGACAGAAAAGCAAGTAGGAAGACAGAAAGAAAGTCTGGAAAACCAGATATTTTTCTTTGCTTCTAAATGATAATGGCTTTTGAGAGACAACTCTGACCAATTTCAAAAGTTCATCCACGGTATCTGTGATGTTTAGTTATTTAGTTACCGTGGGGTATGTTAAATAGTATTTGTTTTTCTATCCTATTAGCCATTTCATCCATATTCTGAAAATAGCTGAGTGCCAAGTTATACTGTTTTAATTCTGTAATATACTAACTGTTAGTGTCTTGTTCATATTTCTTATTATGTGTACTTGGGCTTTGTCCATTTTCTTCACAATTATGTAAAGTGAGAGGAATGGACTGGCAATTTGGGGTTGGCAGATACAAACTATTACACTCAGCATGGATAAACAACAAGGTCCTACTATACTGCACAGGGAACTATGTCCAATCTCCTGTGATAAATCACAATGGAAAAGAATATTTTAAAAATGTATATATATGTTTAAAAATTATATGAACTAGCACATTGTCTTTATTTATTAGTTGAATTTATTTTCCTCTTCCTAACAATTCATACCTGTCTTTTATTAAGTATCTTTTTCTTTTTCCCTTAGGTTTACTGTGTTGCTCTTTTCCTTACCTTTTATATTGTATGTAGGATTTTATATTTATGTGCTTTGTAATTTATGTATTGTTCTTTTTAAGTACCACACATATTTAGGGCTAAGATTTTCCTCTGAGAACCTTTTAATCATGTTCTGTAGTTGGTTGAAAGTAGACTGGAAGTGGTATTTTCGTCTAAATGTTCTAATGGAATGGAACAAAAATGTAAAGTGAAAATATTTAGAAGGCTAACACACAGTAAATTCTTCCCAAACCATGAATTTCTTCCTTTAAAATCAGAATCATGCAATTATCAGCAATTTGGAAAACACATATGTGAAAGATACTAAGTTGATTACAAGGGAAGAAGCAGTGTTACAGGCTTTCAGCTTCAAAACTTTTTAAACTGATGTATCAAAGAGGAAATATAACATAGTTGATATGGTTACAGATGATTCTATCGTGAGGCTCAGCTTTTCATTAGTTCTTGAAGAGTGGGATGTATGGCAAAAACCATCATCAAAAACTATCATAGTATTGAAAAGTAATTATCCTCCAGTTAAAATAAGCAACCCCCCTCACAAAAAAGAATAGACCAAACATGGGGCCAGGTAGCATGCTTAGCATGTGTATCTTACTCACACCTGCCTTGAATATCACTGACTACATGCACTCTCTCAATTTAATCAGCCACAGACACAGGAACCTAGACTCTCTTTTGCCGTTTCATTGCTCAGTCATTTCATGCATCATTGGGGAGAGGACTTAACATGCAACTTTTTAAGAGCTAGAGAATTCAGTTTGAGAGAATTTAACAAACATCAAGCAGAATGTTGGCTTATTTCTTTAAAAAAAAGTTTATTTATTCATTTTCATTGGAGGCTAATTACTTTATAATATTATGGTGGTTTTTGCCATTCATCGAAAATGATTCAGCCACAGGTGTACATGTGTTCCCTATCAGAAAATGAAATCTCAATTCCCCTGCTATAATTTGACTCAAGATGCTATTTTATGATAAATAAATCATGAAAAACAGAGAATTCTTGTATGCATTCCATCGAAGAGAACTAGAGAATGCAAAAATTAGCACTGGAAAGTTAGCATTTTAGTATATCTGTTTTCAATTCACAAATTATATGAGTAAAGTTGAGTTTAGAAGTTAAGGGATTTTGGAGAATCACACACATTATGTTAAGCCTGGTACTAGAACCTATTTGAATGCCTGAACATATTTCATATAAACTGATATTTATTACAAGTGCATTACATATTTGTTACAAGCACAAATTATAAAAGAACCTGAAAAGTATTAGCTGTTGCTTAAAGTACTTAGACTCAAAAGAAGAAAACGGTTGCCTATTTTCAATTCGATATGGCTTTGATCCTGTCTGTTTCTTTATAAGTCTGTAAGTGAGGCACTCAGGCATCTGGGGTCTGAACTATCTTTCAAAGAATATGTGAACTCTGTTATTAAAATAATAGTAATGTTCCCTCCATATTATTAAATGTATAATATTCTGAAAAACAGAAACCACATAAATTACTTTCTGAATGGATGACATACCTGCTTCTGGCATTTCAACAGGCTCTGTATTTGATGCAAGCTCCTCCCAGACATCAGGACCATCTCCACCTTTACCCTCAGTCTTTGCCTCAGCCAATTCCTGGAGATCAGTTTCCAGGGCAGAATCTTTAAAAAAATGTATCAATTCAGCTGTAAAGCATACAATATAAACAGGGGATGATAATATTGATTCCCTCAGCATTATGAATTAAAAGCCTTAGGCTAGTATGCTAAAAATGTGATGACTGAGAACCTCAGGCGGAGAAGACAGTGGCACCCCACTCCAGTACGCTTGCCTGGAAAATCCCATGGACAAAGGAGCTGGTAGGCTGTTGTCCATGGGGTCGCTAAGAGTTGGACATGACTGAGCGACTTCCCTTTCACTTTTCACTTTCATGCATTGGAGAAGGAAATGGCAACCCACTCCAGTGTTCTTGCCTGGAGAATCCCAGGGACGGGGGAGCATGGTGGGCTGCCGTCTATGGGGTTGCAGAGTCGGACACGACTGAAGCAACTTAGCAGCAGCAAGAATCTCAGGAGCATTATTCCAGGAATGTATTGTTGGAGAAAATGAAAGCAGAATTTTCCGAATGCTATTATCATTTTCCTTTCCCAGGGTTGTTCTCAGACAAAGTTGCCCCATCTTTTTGTCTTGAAAACAAGGGAAAATTTGAGCCACCACACTAACCTGCAGACTATACTCGCCTCAGGTTTTAAGGAACTGTTTGAAGTCCTTTTCTAATGTTTCCTTTCCTCCTTTTACTGGCTATGTCTTAAGACATGATGTACCCATACACTTTACCTCCAGAGGCATCCTCCTCCTCCTCTTCATTATGATTCACTGGATCCTCTCCATTTACTTCCTCCTTTCCAGGTGTGATATTCTCAATCTCAATTGGTGGTTCCTCTTGTTGAGGTTGCTCAACATTGGACTGCTGGTCCTAGTATAGAGCGTGCATGCAAATAAAAACTTTTTGTTGTTAATACATCTAACAGCATAAATATACATAATACATAGATATATCTAATCATAAGTAAACCTAAGTTTTCCCAGTACAATTTTATGTACTTACTTTTAATAAAGTTAGTCTTCCCACAGAGAAGAGTTTGCTCACATAAGTTACCCAGAAAGACTTTAAGAGCTATTTAAATCTATGTTGGGATGGAACTATGCAATCTGTTGTTAATAAGCAGGAGGAGGGAGTCACTGGGCACATTTCCAGGGCATTTAACAGTATACTCATCCAGGCAACACCAGACTATAATACATCTGGATCAATGTTCCTTCCTAAGTCAAACTGTCTCCGTTTATCAGCATGGAAGACCATTATCACTGCCTCTGTATTACTTAACATCATTTCTCAAAAGTAAATTTGTGCTAATAGAAAACATCAAATGGTAAGGTACTCACAACCACAGGTTCATCCACCTCAGAGGAATCTTGATCTATAGGTCTCATTCCAGTGTTCTTGCCTGGAGAATCCCAGGGACGGGGGAGCATGGTGGGCTGCCGTCTATGGGGTTGCAGAGTCGGACACGACTGAAGCAACTTAGCAGCAGCAAGAATCTCAGGAGCATTATTCCAGGAATGTATTGTTGGAGAAAATGAAAGCAGAATTTTCCGAATGCTATTATCATTTTCCTTTCCCAGGGTTGTTCTCAGACAAAGTTGCCCCATCTTTTTGTCTTGAAAACAAGGGAAAATTTGAGCCACCACACTAACCTGCAGACTATACTCGCCTCAGGTTTTAAGGAACTGTTTGAAGTCCTTTTCTAATGTTTCCTTTCCTCCTTTTACTGGCTATGTCTTAAGACATGATGTACACATACACTTTACCTCCAGAGGCATCCTCCTCCTCCTCTTCATTATGATTCACTGGATCCTCTCCATTTACTTCCTCCTTTCCAGGTGTGATATTCTCAATCTCAATTGGTGGTTCCTCTTGTTGAGGTTGCTCAACATTGGACTGCTGGTCCTAGTATAGAGCGTGCATGCAAATAAAAACTTTTTGTTGTTAATACATCTAACAGCATAAATATACATAATACATAGATATATCTAATCATAAGTAAACCTAAGTTTTCCCAGTACAATTTTATGTACTTACTTTTAATAAAGTTAGTCTTCCCACAGAGAAGAGTTTGCTCACATAAGTTACCCAGAAAGACTTTAAGAGCTATTTAAATCTATGTTGGGATGGAACTATGCAATCTGTTGTTAATAAGCAGGAGGAGGGAGTCACTGGGCACATTTCCAGGGCATTTAACAGTATACTCATCCAGGCAACACCAGACTATAATACATCTGGATCAATGTTCCTTCCTAAGTCAAACTGTCTCCGTTTATCAGCATGGAAGACCATTATCACTGCCTCTGTATTACTTAACATCATTTCTCAAAAGTAAATTTGTGCTAATAGAAAACATCAAATGGTAAGGTACTCACAACCACAGGTTCATCCACCTCAGAGGAATCTTGATCTATAGGTCTCAATGTTGATGCCACTTGCCGACTCATATTTCTTCCGAAAGTAGAACACTGTGATTTAGAAAATGTATTTAAGAGTACAGCTGTATTTGTCACTTTTATGACCATATGTTGACTTACTATATTTTTTAAACGTGAAAATTATTTCAAAACAATACTCTGGTTAAGTATGAGTGTACATGCATACCAATTACACCAAATACAGTTACTTGCAAAGCCATTTGTGTCTTGGCTAAGACGGCAGAGAAATCACCTTAAGGTACACAGGAAGACAGAATTTTTGTGAGAAAGTTTAATTTCACAACAGAATTCTCCATCATGAAGGTATTTCGTGAAATGTTGCTAGGAATTTAAAAATTCAGGACTATTGCTCTTGTCACACTCCTATTCACCAGATCTATTTTCCCCAACTCCCTTGGAATTTGGTTGAAATGGGAAGAAAGGCTCAGTCTTTACAGCTTGACTATGGCAATTTTCTCAGTGTCTGTGTCTGAGGTCAGTCTGCATACAGAGCAACCGGTCCACTTCTCTCTTGGCACCTTACCACCAAACTCGCGATAGGTCACAACTCCACTGCGGTCCTTTCCTTACTCACCCACCCCGCCCCCCACCCAGGTCCCTCTGTGGGCCCCAGATTCTGTGCTCTGTCGTCAGTTCCAGGGCCCCAATGAGTCAGATATCTCAAACAGCACCCTCAAGTCTCCCCTCACTGTCATCTGATCCCCCTGCCCTCCTCTGCCCACCGCCCTTCCTCTCTGGCCACCAGGACAAGAACTATGGCGTCGTAACGCCTGTGAGGAGAAAGATGACGACCTCGAAGGCCTTCGTCCTCAAAGGCCCCAGATGGCACTGCCCGACCCACCCGAAACTCGCTGGCTCCCCCTCACACACACGCACACTTAAACTCCAGACAGGACAGATCTGTGAACCTACCTGGTGAGTCTCAAGTAGTGAGAAAGAACCGGGACTGAATAAACAGACCCGTCTCAGGCCCAACGCTCCACACAGAATGCTCAGGAAGGCGCATGCGCACCAAGGTGCATGCGCAGCATGGCGTGACACACACACTGCGCATGCTCGCTGAGTCGGGCGTGTGCAGTCCAAGTTGAGGTTTTCCCACCACTGAGGTAGAGTTCTGAAACCGTAGGGTCCCTGGAGGATGAGAAAAGGGATTGAAGACTATATATTTTTCCTTCCAGGGCAGTCTTTATTATGTATCCATAAACTGTGGTGATAGGTAGTCCCAAGTTACCCTTAGTGGAGAATGTATCTCGGGAAGACACTCATGACAGAAATAGATATTAAGGTTTTTAATACCTATTTTTATACATGCTTTGATGAACCGTTTCCTTCTCTGCTTCTGGGTTTTCCACCATGCTTGCCATGGCTTTTCTCACTTCCATGGAATAAATACATAAGTACATACCTCTGTTTCCATTTTTTGCTCAGAGCACTGCACATTTAAGTCTCTGAACTGTTAACTCATTTCTCTGAATATACCTCTGGTTCCTGTACAACATTGTTCTTTCAGCATCAGACTTTACTTTCACCACCAGACACATCCACAACTGGGTGTTGTTTCCACTTTGGCTTAGCTTTTCCGTTCCTTCTGTAGCTATTTCTTCACTCTTCTCCAGTAGCACATTTTTCTTATTCTATTACAGCAGGAATTTTCGCACTTACTAGGAGTTTTAATTTTACCCCAAAGAAAGGAAATCATGTTCACACAAGGACTTTTACTCAAATATTCTACTCATGTACTCCTAATACTAGAAACAGAAACTAAAACAGCCCAACTATTCAACAACTAGTATATAGATGAAAGAAAAACAAAAGTGTATACTCGTACAAAAGAATACTACACAGTCATTTTAAAAGGAACTGCTAATGCATGTAAGAGCAGGGAAGCATCTCAGCTGTGCCAATGAGAGATGTCAGACACAGAAAGCTGTGTATTATATGATTTCATGTCAATGGATTTCTGGAAAAGGCACAACTATAGGCACAGAAATATATCTGTGGTTGCCACCGTATAGGAGTTGAGGAAGGAGCCTGGATGCAAATAACTCAAGGGAGCATTTAAAACCAATGGGAACTTTTCTACATTTTCATTGTGGTAGCATTTACACGATGGTGTGCATATGTCAAAACTCGACAAACAGTAATGCTTTAAAGCATTGACTTCTATTGTATATAAATTATATCTCAATACGTTTCACTGTTGTTTTAAAGGAAAAGGTACTTTTACATATTTAAATATTGGTTATCATATCCATCTAGATCATGAGCTCATAAACATAAAAACCTTATTTGGAATTCTTCCCAGACCTGGCCAACTTCCAGGATTCCCCATGCCACCTTTGTACTCTTATGACAGGACACAGAAACTTGGTCTTAACCATGTTTACAATTCCCTCTCCTTCAGCTCAAGTCCATATTCTTGTTGAGTTCTGTCCCTTTTACTTCAAAAATGTCTAATGCGTCTACTTTTTCCCAAGTCCACCACATCTACTGTAGTCCAAAGCCTCCCTCTGTTTAATTGTTAACCCCCTTCTAATGGTCTCTCACATCCACTCAGGGTGTCTCTTACCGTTGCAAAACTGTTTATGACTTTCTAGATAAAGGCTACTGTCTTACACAAGAACTTGAAGGTAAGGTCTAGCCCTTGACCAGCTTGCTAACAACATGGGAAGCAGAGACTCCTCCTCTTTTCTCTCTTATCGAGCTTCATTCACACTCTCCAATTTCTTAAGCTTAGATTGTTCCATATTTCTGAAGCCTCCTGTTTAGTAAACTCCTTCAAGCTAGGCTTCAACAGTACATGGGGCGAGAACTTGCAGATATACAAGTTGGTTTTGAAGAGGCAGAGTAACAAAAAGTCAAATTGCAACATTCCTTAGATCATGGAGTAAGCAAGGGAATTCCAGAGACACATCTACTTCTGCTTCATTGACTAGACTACCTCAAGGCCTCTGACTTTGTGGATCACAACAAACTGTAAAATTCTTAGAGATGGGAGTACCGGAGTAGCTGACCTGTTTCCTGAGAAACCTGTATGAGGGCTAAGATGCTACAGTTAGAATAAGACATGGAACAATGGATGCTTCAAAATTGGGAGAGGAGTAAGACAAGATTGTATGTGGCTCTGCTTATTCAACTTACATGCAGAGCACATCATGGGAAATGCTGGGCTGGATGTCTCACAAGCTTGAATCAAGATTGCTGGCAGAAATATCAACAAGCTCAGATGTGCAGATCATACCATTCTAATGGCAGAAACTGAAGAGGAAATAAAGAACCTCTTGATGTGGGTGAAAGAGGAGAGTGGAAAGGCTGACTTAAAACTCAACATTCAAAAATATAAGATTATGCCATCCAGTCTTATCATTTCATGGAAAACAGAAGGGGGAAGTGGATGCAGTGACGGATTTAATTTGGGAGGCTCCAAAATCACTGTGGATGGTGATTGCTGCCATGATATTAATACACTCGATCCTTGGAAGAACAGCTATGACAAAGCTAGTATGCATGCATGCTCATTGCTTCAGTTGGGTCTGACTATGACCCCATGGATGGTAGCCTGCCTGGTGCCTCTTTCCATGGGATTCTCCAGGCAAGAATACTTTAGTGGGTTGCCATGCCCTCTTCCCATGGGGCATGGCAGGGGATCTTCCCAACCCAGGGGTGAAACCCAGGTCTCCTGCATCCCGTGCATTGCAGGGTGATTCTCTTTCTTTTGCCACTTTATTTATTTTTTAATTGAAGGATAATTGCTTTACAGAATTTTGTTGTTTTCTGTCAAACATCAACAAGAATCAGTCATAGGTACACCCATGCAGGAGAATTCTTTACCGCTGAGCCACCAGGGAAGCCTATGCTAAACCCAGACAGCATAGTAGAAAGCAGAGACATCACTTTGCTGACGAACTATGGCTTTTTCAGTAGTCGTGTACAGATGTGTGAGTTCAATCATTAAGAAAGCTGAGTGACAAAGAATTGACACTTTCGGTTTGTGGTGCTGGAGAAGACATTTGAGAATCCCTCAGGCAACAAAGATACCAAAACAGCCAATCCTAAAGGAAACCAAATGTGAATATTCACTGGAAGGACCGATGCTGAAGCCAAAGCTCCAATATTTGGCCCTCTGATGGGAAGAGCTGACTCACAGGAAAAGACCTTGATGCTGGTCGTAAAGCAGGTTACACCATGGTGACTGCTGAACGAGTTTTAGAAGCAAAATCTCTTCCCTAGGGAACCAGTGCTCAGTTAGCAGAACCTGTGTCTCTGGCCCAAGCTCTAGAGTTAAGCAAAGGGCAGCAAGCAAATATCTACACTGATTCTAAGTATGCTTATTTGACTTTATACACTCATGCTGCAATATGGAAAGAAAGACAGTTTAAAAGGGCAACAGGAGAACCTATTAAGTATTTCAGAGAGATCCAGAGGCTTTAAACTGCCATATATTGTCCTAAAGAAGTAGTTGTTATGCATTGCAAAGGGCACAACAGGGATGGGAGTAAAGTAACTGAAGGTAATCAGCTGGCTGACTGTCAAATCAGATAAGTGGCACTTTAGGAAACCCCTTCACTGCAGATGCCTTTGATCTGGACTGGTCCTGTGGAACAGGAAAAACCACAATATACTGAGGAAGAATTAGAAGGATATGAGAAAAGAGGAGCAAAGTTTACTGATAAAGGATGGCTATGGTCTGAGGGTGGACAGTTAATAATTCCTGAAAATACTCAATGGAAAATTCCTAAGGATTTATACCAGAGTTTTCATTTAGGTGTAGAGAGTACTTACCAGATGGCTTCTCGTTTGTTTGAAGGTAATAATGTAATGAAAACTTTAAAGGACATTTCAAAAGATGTGAGGTTTGTCAGAAATATAACCCAGACTGATTTTACTGATAAAGGATGGCTATGGTCTGAGGGTGGACAATTAATAATTCCTGAAAATACTCAATGGAAAATTCCTAAGGATTTATACCAGAGTTTTCATTTAGGTGTAGAGAGTACTTACCAGATGGCTTCTCGTTTGTTTGAAGGTAATAATGTAATGAAAACTTTAAAGGACATTTCAAAAGATGTGAGGTTTGTCAGAAATATAACCCAGACTGAAAAGCTAGCAAAATCTGGATTACAACGAAGTGGAAAATATCCTGGAGAAGACTGGGAAATTGATTTTATTCATATGCCAAAAGCTAATGGATATTCTTGCTTACAAGTTTGGGTGGATACTTTTACTGGATGGATTGAGTCTTTTCCCTGTCATAGTGAATAGGCTAAGGAGGTTATAAGAATTTTAATCCATGAAATTATCCCCAGGTTTGGGCTGCCACTGAGCCTTCAGAGTGACAATGACTCTGCCTTTAAAGCTGCTGTAACTCAGGGGGTGTCTAAAGTTCTAGGAATAGAATATCACTTACACTGTTCCTGGAGACCCCAATCCTCAGAAACAATGAAAAAGCTAACGAAATTATCAAAAGTCTTCAGTGCAAATTAATTCAAGAGATGCAGGACAATTGCCATTTACTTTATTGTTTTGGGTTCGAGTTTATACACTCCTGTTGTGTTTCCTATCTAGAGAATATCCTTTAGCATTTGTTGGAGAGCTGGTTTGGTTGTGCTGAATTCTCTCAGCTTTTGCTTGTCTGTAAAGCTTTTGATTTCTCCTTCATATTTGAATGAGATCCTTGCTGGGTACAGTCATCTGGGCTGTAGGTTATTTTCTTTCATCACTTTAAGTATGTCTTGCCATTCCCTCCTGACTTAAAGAGTTTCTATTGAAAGATCAGCTCTTATCCTCATGGGAATCGTCTTGTAGGTTATTTGTCATTTTTCCCTTGCTGCTTTTAATATTTGTTCTTTGTGTTTGATTTTTGTTAATTTTTGCCTTGGGTTTATTCTGTTTGGGACTCTCTGGGTTTCTTGGACTTGGGTGATTATTTCCTTCCCCATTTTAGGGAAGTTTTCAACTATTATCTCCTCCAGGATTTTCTCATGGTCTTTCTTTTTGTCTTCTTCTGGGACTCCTATGATTCGAATGTTGGGGTGTTTAACACTGTCCTGGAGGTCTCTGAGATTGGCCTCATTTCTTTTAATTCGTTTTTCTTTTTTTCCTCTCTGATTCATTTATTTTTACCATTCCATCTTTTAATTCACTAATCCTATCTTCTGCTTCTATTATTCTACTATTTGTTGCCTCCAGAGTGTTTTTGATCTCATTTACTGCATTATTCATTATATCTTGACTTGTTTTTATTTCGTCTAGGTCCTTGTTAAACCTTTCTTGCATCTTCTCAATCCTTGTCTCCAGGCTATTTATCTGTGGTTCCATCTTGATTTCAAGATTTTGGATCATTTTCACTATCATTACTCAGAATTCTTTATCAGGTAGACTCCCCATCTCTTCCTCTTTTCTTTGGTTTGGTGGGCATTTATCCTGTTCCTTTACCTGCTGGGTATTCCTCTGTCTCTTCATCTTGTTTATATTGCTGACTTTGGGGTGTCCTTTCTGTATTCTGGCAGTTTGTGGAGTTCTCTTTATTGTGGAGTTTCCTCACTGTGGGTGGGGTTGTACAGGTGGCTTGTCAAGGTTTCCTGGTTAGGGAAGCTTGTGTCAGTGTTCTGGTGGGTGGAGCTGGATTTCTTCTCTCTGGAGTGCAATGAAGTGTCCAGTAATGAGTTATGAGATGTCAATGGTTTGAGAGTAACTTTGGGCAGCCTGTATATTGGAGCTCAGGCTGTGTTCCTGTGTTGCTGGAGAATTTGCATGGTATGTCTTCTCTGGAATTTGTTGGCCCTTGGGTGGTGCTTGGTTTCAGTGTAGGTATGGAGGC
>SJYC01130698.1:0-13939 GCA_006408675.1 Madoqua kirkii | reverse complement strand
TCGGGTGCAATGAAGTGTCCAGTAATGAGTTATGAGTTGTCAATAGTTTTGGAGTAACTTTGGGCAGCCTATATATTGGAGCTTAGAGTTGTGTTCTTGTGTTGCTGGAGAATTTGCATGGTATGTCTTGCTCTGGAACTTGTTGGCCCTTGGGTTGTGCTTGGTTTCAGTGTAGGTATGGAGGCATTTGATGAGCTCCTGTCAATTAATATTTCCTGGAGTTCCTCCTGCTTCTGGTTTTCAGTCTTATTTTTACAGTATTCTCAAGACTTCTCCTTCTATACAGCACCATTGATAAAACATCTAGGTTAATGATGAAAAATTTCTCCACAGTGAGGGACACCCAGAGAGGTTCACAGAGTTATATGGAGAAGAGAAGAGGTAGGAGGGAGTTAGAGGTGACCCAAATGAGATGTAGTGGAATCAGTAGAGGATAGAGCAAGCTAGCCAATAACCACTTCCTTATGTGCACTCCATAGTCTGGGCTGCTCAGAGATGTTCACGGAGTTATACAGAGAAGAGAAGAGGGAGAAAGGAGACAGAGGTGGCCAGGAGGATAAAAAGGGGGAATCAAAAGGAGTGAGACAGATCCAGCGAGTAATCAGTTCCATTAGTGTTCTCCACCATCTGGAACACACAGAAATTCACAGAGTTGGGTAGAGAAGAGAGGGGGTAGGGAGAAGACAGAAGTGACCTGGTGGACAAAAGGAGAGTCCAAAGGGGGAGAGAGCAGTCAAGCCAGTAATCTCGCTCCCAAGTAAAAATGGGTACTGAAGATTAGGTTCTAAAAGGTACAAAATTGATAACAAATACCCAAAAGCAAAGATTAAAAATCTAGAGTAGAGTTTGGAATTTCAAAAATACAATATTAAAGAAAAGAAGAAAAAAAAGAAAAAAGTCACTATATATATATATGAAGTTTGCTAAGGGGGTCTTTTTTTTTGCAAAGTAATAGTAGGTTATAAAAGTGAAAATTAAAAGGGTAATAGAGGGTTTAAAATTTAAAAAATTTAAATTTTAAAAAATAAGAATGATCATAAAAATAGTAAAATATATCTAGGACTTTCTCTGGTGTTGTGGGTATTGTGGGGTCAGTTCATTTTCAGATAGTTCCTTGGTCTGGTTTATATTTCTCAAGATCTATAGGCCCCTTTCTATGTAGTCGATACTAACTACAGGGTTTTAATCTATTGCACCTGTCACTTCCAAGTGGGTTCCCTATGTTTTAGCTTCTTCTGTTTGCTGGTCTCTTCAGTGTCTGATTTTTGCCCTGACACAAAGGGAGAGGTGGTGGACACTTTTTTCAGGCTCACTTGCACAGTCACGCTGTGGGGAGGGAGGGACACTGCAAACAAATAACTCTGGTGTGTGCTCACAGTGACTCAGCCACATTGGTCCTGCCCCTGCTCAAGGCGCATGTACCCTCCCTGCCCACACTGCTCATGCTCTAGGTTGCTCCACGAGGAACTGTCTGAGGCTGGCCCTGGGCTGCATGCACCACCCAGGTCTAAGCCGCTCAGGTTCAGGCACTCGGGTAGTCCTCAGAGGTGCAGACTCGGTTGGGCCTGTGTTTTCTGCCTTTCCCAGGTCCAAGCAGCTCAGGTGATGAGGTGTTTGGTGAGTGTGGTCGCTGCGACTTATCGCCTTCCCCCATCCTTGCAACTCGATTTTCTGGGTGTACAACCGACACCCCTTCTCAGGCGGATCTTGACCATCCAGAACCCCAAAATGTCTTAGTTAACAAAGAAGCCTGCCTACAGTTTGGTAGATAATGTCTCTCTGGGGCTATGAATGCCCCCTTCCAGCTCTAGCTGCATGTCACCGGAGGGGGATGGTCTGCAAACTGTTACCTCTGTTCAGTTCTTTGTTCTGTGTGCAGGCCTGGCTGTGTCTTAGGTTAGGGCTGGCTTTTTGCATGGTAGTTATCCCACAGTCTGGTTTGCTAGCCCAAATTAGTTCATTCAGATTGCGCTTGGGGCATTCAGGCCAGATCCTTACTGTAAGCAGTGCAACCCACACCTCCCTACCCACCCCCCGCTTGCTCGTGGCAAGTGCAGGCGTCTGTGCTGCTTCTCTGCTGGGGGAGTTACTGTTGGGCTCATAATCTGTGGGGTTTAATTATTTATTTATTTTTCCTCCCTGTTATGTTGCCCTCTGTGCTTCCAAGGCTCCCCACAGACTCAGCAGTGAGAGTGTTTTCTAGTGTTTGGAAACTTCTCTTTTTAAGACTCCCTTCCCAGGATGGAGCTCCAACCCTACCTCTTTTGTCTCTTTTTTTGTCTTACATATTTTTTACTACCTCCTTTGAAGACAATGGGCTGCTTTTCTAGGTGCCTGATGTCCTCTGCCGACATTCAGAAGTTGTTTTGTGGAATTTACTCGGGGTTTATTGTTCTTTTGGTGAATTTGTGGGGGAGAAGGTGGTCTCCCTATCCTATTCCTCTGCCATCTTAGGACTGCCCCCCAACACCAGTCATATTGGATCATTGTTCACCCTCAGTCAGTTCAGTTCAGTTGCTCAGTCTTGTCTGACTCTTTGTGACTCCATGGACTGCAGCATGCCAGGCTTCTCTATCCATCACCAAGTCCCAGAGCTTGCTCAAACTCATGTCCATCAAGTCAGTGATGCCATCTAACCATCTTATCCTCTGTTGTCTCCTATTCCTCCTGCCTTCAATTGTTCCCAGCATCAGAGTCTTTTCAAATGAGTCAGTTCTTTGCATCAGGTGGCCAAAGTATTGCGGCTTCTGCTACAGCATCACTCCTTCCAATGAATATTCAGGACTGATTTCCTTTAGGATGGACTGGTTTGATCTTCTTGCACTCCAAGGGACTCTCAAGAGTCTTCTCCAACACCACAGTTCAAAAGCATCAATTCTTTGGTACTCAGCTTTATCCATGGTTCAACTCTCACATCCACACTTGACTACTGTATGGAAAAGTCATAGCTTTGACTAGATAGAACTTTGTTGGCAAAGTAATGTCTCTGCTGTCTAGGTTGATCATAAATTTTCTTCCAAGGAGCAAGTATCTTTTAATTTAGTGGCTGTAATCACCACCTGCACTGGTTTTAGAGCCCAAGAAAATAAAATCTGTCACTGTTTCCATTGTTTCACCATCTATCTGCCATTAAGTGATGGAACTGGATTCCATGATTTTTGCTTTCGAATGTTGAGCTTTAAGCCAACTTTTTCACTCTCCTCTTTCACTTTCATTAAGATGCTCTTTAGTTCTTCACTTTCTGCCACAAAGGTGATGTCATCTGTATATCTGAGGTTATTGATATTTCTCCCCACAGTATTGATTCCAGCTTGTGCTTCATCCAGCTGGGCATTTTGCATGATGTACTCTGCACATAAGTTAAATAAACAAGGTGACAGTATCCAGCCTTGATGCACTCCTTTCCCAATTTGGAACCAGTATGTTGTTCCAAGCCTGCTTCTAACTGTTGCTTCTTGACCTTCATACAGATTTCTCAGGAGGCAGGACAGGTAGTCTGGTATTCCCATCTTAAAGGTATTGGTGTAGTCAATAAAACAGAAGTAGATGATTTTCTGGAACTCTCTTGCTTTGTCTATGATCTAACAGATGTTGGCAATTTGATCTCTGGTTCCTCTGCCTTTTCTAAATGCAGCCTGAACATCTAAAAGTTCTCAGTTCACATACTGTTGAAGCCTGGCTTGGAGAATTTTGAGGATTACTTTGCTAGTGTGTGAGATGAGTGCAATTGTGTGGTAGTTTGAACATTCTTTGGCATCACCTTTCTTTGGGATTGAAATGAAAATTGACGTTTTCCAGTCTTGTGGCCACTGCTGAGTTTTCCAAATTTGCTGGCATATTGAGTGCAGCACTTTCATAACATCATATTTTAGGATTTGAAATAGCTCAGCTGGAATTCCATCACGCCCACTAGCTTTGTTCATCGTGATACTTCCTCAGGACCGCTTGACTTCACACTCCAGAATGTCTGACTCTAAGTGAGTGTTCACACCATCATGGTTATCTAAGTCATTAAGATATTTTTCTGTATAGTTCTTCTGTGTATTCTTGCCACCTTTTCTTCATATCTTCTGCTTCTGTTATGTCCATACCATTTCGGTCCTTAATTATGCCCATCGTTGCATGAAATATTCCCTTGTTGTCTCTAATTTTCTTGATGAGATCTCTAGTCTTTCATATACTATTGCTTTCCTTTATTTCTTTGCATTGATCACTGAGGAAGCTTTCTTATCTCTCCTCGCTAGTCATTGGAACTCTGCATTCAGATGGATATATCTTTCCTTTTCTCCTTTGCCTTTAGCTTCTCTGTCTTTTCTCTGCTATTTATAAGGCCTCCTCAGACAGCCATTATGTCTTTTTGTATTTCTTTTTCTTATGGATGGTCTTGATCACTGTCCCTGTACAATATCATGAACCTCTGGCCATAGTTCTTCAGGCACTCTGTCTATCAGATCTAATCCCTTGAGTCTATTTGTCACTTCCACTGTATAATGGTAAGGGATTTATTTGATTTAGATTATACCTGAATGGTCTAGTGGTTTTCCCTACTTTCCTCAGTTTAACTGTGAATTTGGCAATAATGAGTTCAAGATCTGAGCCATTATCAGCTCCCAGTCTTTTTCTTTCTTTCTTTCTTTCTTTCTTTCTTTCTTTCTTTCTTTCTTTCTTTCTTTCTTTCTTTCTTTCTCACTGACTGTAAAGAGCTTCTCCATCTTCAGCTGCAAAGAATATAATCAATCTGATTTCAGTATTGACCATCTGTGATGTACATGTGTATAGTCATCTCTTGTGTTGCTGGAAGAGAGTGTTTGCTATGACCAGTGTGTTCTCTTGGAAAAATTGTTAGCCTTTGCCCTGCTTCATTTTGTACTCCAAGGTCAAACTTGCCTGTTACTGTGGGTATCTCTTGAATTCTTACTCTTGCATTCCAGTCCCCTATGATGAAAAGGACATTTTTTTTTTTTTTTTTAGTATTAGTTCTAGAAGGTGTTGTATGTCATCATAAAATCATTCAGTTTCAACTTCTTTGACTTTAGTGGTTGGGACATACAGTTGGATTATTGTGATATTGCATGGTTTGCCTTGGAAAAGAACAGATCATTTTGTCATTTTTGAGACTGCATCCAAGTACTGTATTTCATACTCTTTTGTTGACTATGATGGCTACTCCATTTCTTCTAAGGGATTCTTGTCCACAGTACTAGATATAATTGTCATCTGAGTTAAATTCACTCATTCCAGTCCATTTCAGTTCATTGATTCCTAAAATGTCCATGTCCACTCTTGCCATCTCCTGTTTGACCACTTCCAATTTACCTTGATTCGTGGACCTAGCATTCCAGGTTCCTCTGCAAAGTTGTTTTTTATGGCATCGAACTTTACATCCATCACCAGTCACATCCATGACTGAGAACTGTTTTTGCTTTTTCTCCATCTCCTCATTTTTTCCGAAGTTTTTTCTCCACTCTTCTCCAGTAGTATATTGGGCATCTACTAACCTGGGGAGTTTATTTTCCAGTGTCCTTTCTTTTTGTGTTTTTATACTGTTCATGGGGTTCTAAAGGCAAGAATATTGAAGTAGTTTGCCATTCCCTTCTTCAGTGGACCATGTTTTTTCAGAACTCTCCACCACAATATATACATCTTGGGTGGCCCTACATGGCATGGCTCATAGTTTCATTGAGTTAGACAAGACTATGGTCCATGTGATCAGTTTGGTTAGTTTTCTGTGATTGTGGTTTTATTCTTTCTGCCTTCTAATGAATATGGATAAGAGGCTTATGGAAGCTTACTGGTGGGAGAGACTGACTGTGGGGAAAACTGGGTCTGGCTCTCATGGGCGGGGCCATGCTCAGTACATCTTTAATCCAATTTTCTGTTGATAGTGGCCTCATTTTAACTTAATTACTTCTCTACAGACTTTGTGTCCAAATGCAGTCACATTTTGAGGTACTAGGGTTAGGATTCAGTTCAGTTTAGTTCCATTCAGCTGCTCAGTTGTGCCCAACTCTTTGCGACACCATGAACTGCAGCACACTAGGCCTCCCTATCCATCACCAACTCCTAGAGTTCACCCAAACTCATGTCCATTGAGTCAGTGATGCCATCCCACGATCTCATCCTCTGTCGTCCCCTTCTCCTCCTGCCCTCAATATTTCCCAGCATCGAGGTCTTTTCAAATGAGTCAGCTCTTCGCATCACATGGCCAAAGCATTGGAGTTTCAACTTCAGTCCTTCTGTCCTTCCAATGAATATTCAGGACTGATTTCCTTTAGGATGGATTGGTTGGATCTCCTTGTAGTCCAAGAGACTCTCAAGAGTCTTCTCCAACACCACAGTTCAAAATTATCAGTGCTTTGGTGCTCAGCTTTCTTTACAGTCCAACTCTCACATCCATACATGACCACTGGAAAAACCATAGCCTTGAGTAAATGGACCTTTGTTGACAAAGTAATGTCTCTGCTTTTGAATATGCAATCTAGGTTGGTCATAACTTTTGTTCCAAGGAGTAAGCGTCTTTTAATTTCATGGCTGCAATCACCACCTGCAGTGATTTTTGAGCCCCCCCAAAATAAAGTCAGCCACTGTTTCCAAAGTTTCCCCATCTATTTGCCATGAAGTGATGAGACCGGATGCCATGGTCTTAGTTTTCTTAATGTTGAGCTTTAAGTCAACTTTTTCACTCTCCTCTTTCACCTTCATCAAGAGGCCTTTTAGGTCCTATTCACTTTCTGCCATAAGGGTAGTGTCATCTGCCTATCTGAGGTTGTTAATATTTCTGCTTAAGTTGGACTGGAATGGGTGAATTTAACTCAGATGATCATTATGTCTACTACTGTGGGCTGGAATCCCTTAGAATAAATGGAATATCCATCATAGTCAACAAGAGTCCAAAATGCAGTACTTGGATGCAGTCTCAAAAATGACAGAATGATCTATGTTCATTTCCAAGGCTAACCATTCAATATCACAATAATCCAAATCTATGCCCCAACCAGTAGCGCTGAAGAAACTGAAGTTGAACAATACTATGAAGACCTACAAGACCTTCTAGAACTAACACACACACACACACACACACACACACACAAAGATGTCCTTTTCATTATAGGGGGTTGGATTATGACATGTGAATTTTAGGGGTATTATTTGACCATAACAAGTGCCCTCTCTAAGCCTGTGCTATCATCTGTGAGATGGAGATCACACAGTGGCTGCCTCCAGAGTCTGCCTTTCTTCCTTTGTGAACATTATCTGCCATGACATTGGGCCCTGCTCTGGGTGCCCTCAGACTGGTGGAGGAGGTAGTCACTCCTTTCTCTCTGCAGGGCTGGCCTGCAAGCAGAATGCTCTGGAAAATTCTCTGGGCTCCTTCTAGCTGAGTGGCTACAGCTTTGTGAGGCAGGACTGACTGCTTATTTTTTTGACTCTATGGGAAACTGAGAAAGAGTATCATTGCACCTTTCAGGCATTAAAAGTGCAATTTTAGGGACTTCCTCTGTGGGCCAGTGGTTAAAGTTCTGCCTTTCGATGCAGGGGGCATGGGTTCGACACCTCATCCTCTGAACCTGATTTTGATGTAGACTCTTCACTGCAGATCAAAGCCTATCATTCCTGTCATTTAATTGATTTTAATTTCATAAGAAAGTGTAAGCATGGGGGATACATTCTATTGCTTTAAGAAAAGAAAAAAATATAATTTGCTGTCTTTAGATGTTTCTTTTAGATCTGTGGATAAAACATTTGAAAGAGGATATTCTCTTAATCAGAGAACATCATTCATCTATTTTATATTTTATGGTACTACTTTAAGCAGTAAATAGAACAAGTCTTGTGAATGATGTGTAACTGAGTAAGAATCTCTGCCTTTGAAGGGTTTAAGTACTATTGGGTGGATGGACCATACACATTAATGTCAGCATTAGAATTTATAGCTAAAACTGAGGAACCTCAGAGGAGGGAGCATGCTTTATGGAAAGGCTACTGGAAGTGACCCCAGAAGAGAGTCAGGCTTGCAGCAGACAAGCCTGGTGTTGGGCCAGGTTGTGAGCACAGCATGGGGACGGCTGGGGTCAGGTGGTGGCAGGCCCAGCAGAGTACAGAATGGGAAGACAGGAGGTGTGTGGAGACCATGCAGGTCAGTCCCCATTGTTGGAGGTTGAGAAGCTCTAATTTCCCAGTGTGGGTGGAAACCACGGAAACAGTCATCACTGTAGTCACCCAGTGGGCACTTCCCTTTCATGAGGACTGCCTGCAGGGCCAACTGGGCAGTCAAGGTTGAAGATGAAGCCTACTGTGGTATTTTAGGCAAGACAGAGGGAAGGCCTGAGTGAGGGACTCAGAGAATGTAGAAGCATTGTCAGGACAAAAATCTCTTTGGAAAAAATAACCTTTTATTTTTATAAAATCCTGGTTCATAAACCAGCTCTTTTGAAACCTCATCTTCTGCTTCAGCCTGGAAGGGCTCGTGTCAGGGCTGGTGGTTCCCCAAGATAGAAGCAGCCAGATCTTTGAGCAACTGTGGGTAGCAGAGCCTCTCCCCCAACTTCCAACTACAGTATTCTTCATATAAGCCACTGTGCATGTGCCTTGTAAGGAATAAGTTTTTAAAAGTTAAAAAATAAAAATAAGATAGAGGGACTTCCCTGGTGGTACAGTGGATAAGAATCTGTCTGCCAATGTACAGGACACAGGTTTGATCCCTGGTCCTGGGGGATCCCACAAGCTGCAGAGCAACTAAACACACACACTGTAACTACTGAAGCCCACAGTTAGAGCCCATGTTCTGCAACAAGAAAAGCCACCACAATGAGAAGCCCACACACCACAGTGAAGAGTAGCCCCTGCTCACCGCAACTAGAGAAAGACAGTAACAGTGAAGATCCAGTGCAAAAAAAAAAAAAAAAGAATAAATTATTAAAAACATAAAATAAAAATAGTATATTCCACCACCCAAATATCACATGACATTTCAGTAGATATCATGCTTTTAATAGATTAGGCATATACTCCTGGTTCTTTTTCTAGGTATGTATATGTGCACATGCACATTTATATAAATATCTTATTTTGATAATATAAGTGTGTACATGTGTAGTGTCAGTCTACATAAAGGAGATAAGCTGAGGCAAGCTCAAATAACCAGAAATTGTGTTTATCAAGGAATAGCAGAGGACTTGCAATTCAGGGAATCAGTTGAGGGTTTGGGGAGGCTCTGTTTATGGACAAAGAGTGAAAAGAGGGCACATCCAGCTGGCATTCAGACAGTGAGTTCATTGGCCTGAGGATGGGGAGGGACACTTAGCAGATTTCCCCTGATCAGGAAACAGGTTTCTGTCTTCTGTAAAGCAGGCGTTTATGGGAAAATCAGTGTCTCAGTGTTGTTTCCTGAAGAAGGTGTGTGAGAGTCTTCATCCTCTCCCTCTGTTCCATTTCAAATGGAAATTCTTTCACTTGTGTAAGTAATAGATATACATATATACACATTACCTCCCCTGGCGGAGGAAATGGCAACCCACTCCAATATTTTTGCCTCGGAAATCCCATGGACAGAGGAGCTTGCCCGGCTACAGTCTATGGAGTCACAAAGAGTTAGGCATGACTGAGTGACTGAGCATACACACACAGGTTACCTATAGTATTTTATACCAAAATGAGATTTTACTTTATCTCCTTTCTCTATACATGCACACATACACACATGTAACACATGTGAATATATGTATATTTAACCAAAATTGTATTAAACTGTGTGTTGTGTATTGTAGGGTTTTTAGTCAAAGATCTCCACTTCTTCATCTTAGTAAATTTTGAACTCATAGAATACCTACCATATTCAATTTTTTCTTTTTTTTTCTTTTTTTGAGCTGCCTTTTGTTTTTGTTTTTAAATTTTTTAAAATGTTACTTTATTTTACTTTACAATAGCCAAAATTTTAATTTACTGCTGCTTTATCTAAACATTCAATCCATTGTTGCTTGTGATGGCAATTTGTTTTTATGCCCCTTAAAACTTCTTCATTTTAGAAAAGTCTCTTAGAATTACATTTGATATGTTGAAGAGACTAACCAGCTGCTTGCAGGGTGTCCTTTTTTTTTTTTTTCCCTGATGACTGTCTCCTATATTTCATGGAACTTATATCCAAACATTGTTAGCTAGAATATGTCATAGCTGACCAGGAGACATATAACACTTGTTTGGCTCATAATCAATTAGTATGATAGAAGCCTAATCTCTCTATTTTACAGTTATGTTTTGCCCTTATGACTATACTCATGTGATATTTCTGAAGGTATAATTAGTTCTTCACCAACTATTCACATAATGATTTTAAAATCAACTGATCAAATATAAAGCTTATAAAATAATTTTTAAATAATTTTATCATTTATTCTGCATTTATTATTTCAACTGGGGCTACTTGAATATCCCAAAATACCCATTTTCTTTTTTTATTTAATTTAAAACTTTATTCTATTTTACAATACTGTAATGGTTTTGCCATACATTGATATGAATCAGCCACAGGTGTACACGATCTCCCAATGCCGAAGCCCCCTCCCACCTCCCACCCCACTTTTCAAAGGAATGCAGTGTTTTAATATTAACAGTTATCTCAATCGCTCAGTCATGTCTGACACTTTGCACCCCCATGAAGTGGAAGCTGCCAAGCTTGCCTAAAATTCTCCAGGCAAGAATACTAGAGTGGGTTGCCATGCCCTGCTCCAGAAATGGTGATAAATGAGTTTTTCTGACTTTATACGTTTTTGAAGGCATCATTGTGAGTTCACAGAGTTTCATTGATTCAATGTATTTCAATCCATCATAATCATTATACTTTTTGATGTTTAAGTTGTCATAACTTTTCTAAGTGGGCCTTTTTTCAAGCTATTTCGTCTGTCCTTTATATATGACCTCATTAACATTTGAAACTTTTTTACTTTCTAGTACAGTGACAAAGAAGGCAATGGCACCCCACTCAAGTACTCTCACCTGGAAAAATTCCATGGATGGAGGAGCTTGGTGGACTGCAGTCCATGGAGTCATGAAGAGTCAGACACAACTGAGCAACTTCACTTTCATGCATTGGAGAAGGAAATGGCAACCCTCTCCAGTGTTCTTGCCTGAAGAAGCCCAGGGATGGTGGAGCCTGGTGAGCTGCTATCTATGCGGTTGCACAGAGTCGGACACGACAGAAGCAACTTAACAGCAGCAGCAGCAGTACAGTGAAATGTCTTGTCTGGACCTGATTCAGACAGAAATTAGCCATTTTTTCCAAGTACCTCTGATTCCTTAAGTGGAAACGGTGGTAGAGATCATGCTCTGGTCTTTTAAAATCAACTTTATTTATTATATAATTCGTATAGTATAAATTCATTCTCATGTAACCATCGCTGTGATCAAGACTGTACATCTCCAGAACATTTCTATCACCTCAAAGATCTCCCTCCCGCTACGATGAAGTCAGTCTGTTCTGATCACAACTACAAGCAAGCACTGATCTCTTCTGTCACTATAGATTAGTTTTTAATGTTCCAGAATTTAATATACATGGAATCATATAGTAATTACTCTTTTTCATCTCTTTAGCTTTTTTCCTCTCAGAAAAAAAAATTTCCTTTTGGGGTGGGAACAATAATAATAATAATAAAATTTCAGGAAAAAAATCTTACAGAAAAGTTGCAAGTATAATCTAAGAAACATTTTTTACTCCGAACCACTTCAGATTACATTGCTGATATGATGCCATTATCCTGAATAGATTAGTGTGCATTCCTATGTCACACTGTCAAAATCAGGGTATTAATGGCACATTCAGTTCAGTTCAGTTTAGATCAGTTGCTCAGTTGTGTCTGACTCTTTGTGACCCCATGAACTGCAGCACTCCAGGCCTCCCTGTCCATCACCAAATCCCAGAGTTCACTCAGACTCACATCCACCGAGTTGGTGATGCCATCAAGCCATCTCGTCCTCTGTCATCTCCTTGTCCTCCTGCCCCCAATCCCTCCCAGCATCACAGTCTTTTCCAGTGAGTCAATTTGTTGCATGAAGTGGCCAAAGTATTGGAGTTTCAGCTTTAGCATCATTTCTTCCAAAGAGCACCCAGGAATGATCTCCTTTATAATGAATTTATTGGATCTCCTTGCAGTTCAAGGGACTCTCAAGAGTTTTCTCCAACACCACGGTTCAAAAACATCAATTCTTCAATGCTCAGCTTTCTTTACAGTCCAATTCTCACATCCATATATGACCACTGGAAAAACGATAGCCTTGACTAGATGGACCTTTGTTGGCAAAGTAATGTCTTTTGAATATGTTATCTAGGTTGGTCATAACTTTCCTTCCAAGGAGTATGTGTCTTTTAATTTCATGGCTACAATGATCATCTTTTTTGGAGTCCCCCAAAATAAAGTCTGACACTGTTTCCACTGTTTCCCCATCTATTTCCCATGAAGTGATGGAACAAGATGCCATGATCATTTTCTGAATGATGAGATTTAAGCCAAGTTTTTCACTCTCCTCTTTCACTTTCATCAAGAGACTTTTTAGTTCCTTTTCACTTTCTGTCATAAGTGTGGTATCATCTGCATATCTGAGGTTATTGATATTTCTCCCAGCAATCTTGATTCCAGCTTCTGTTTCTTCCAGCCCAGTGTTTCTCATGATGTACTCTGCATATAAGTTAAATAAGCAGGGTGACAATATACAGCCTTGACATACTCCTTTTCCTATTTGGAACCAGTCTGTTGTTTCACGTCCAGTTCTATCTGTTGCTTCCTGACCTGCATAAAGATTTCTCAAATCAACCTTCAGCAACACGTGAACCATGAACTTCCAGATGTTTAAGCTGGTTTTAGAAAAGGCAGAGGAACCAGAGATCAAATTGCCAATATCCTCTGGCTCATCAAAAAAGCAAGAGAGTTCCAGAAAAACATCTATTTCTGCATTATTGACTATGACAAAGCCTTTGACTGTGTGGATCACAATGGTACATTCATCTCAGTTCAGTTCAGGTCAGTCGCTCAGTTGTGTCCGACTCTTTGCAAACCCATGAATCGCAGCACACCAGGCCTCCTTGTTCATCACCATCTTCCAGAATACACTCAGATTCACGTCCATCGAGTCCATGATGCCATCCAGCCATCTCATCTTCTGTTGTCCCCTTTTCCTCCGGCCCCAAATCCCTCTCAGCATCAGAGTCTTTTCCAATGAATCAGCTCATCACATGAGGTGGCCAAAGTACTGCAGTTTCAGCTTTAGCACCATTCCAAAGAAATCCCAGGGTTGATCTCCTTCAGAATGGACTGGTTGGATCTCCTTGCAGTTCAAGGGACTCTCAAGAGTCTTCTCCAACAGCACAGTTCAAAGGCATCAATTCTTTGGCGCTCAGCCTTCCTCATAGTCCAACTCTCACATCCATACATGACCACAGGGAAAAACATAGCCTTGACTGGATGAACCTTAGTTGGCAAAGTAATGTCTCTGCTTTTGAATATACTATCTAGGTTGGTCGTAACTTCTCTTTCAAGGAGCAAGCGTCTTTTAATTTCATGGCTGCAGTCACCATCTACAGTGATTTTGGAGCCCCCCCAAAATAAAGTCTGACACTGTTTCCACTGTTTCCCCATCTATTTCCCATGAAGTGATGGAACCGGATGCCATAATCTTCATTTTCTGAATGTTCAGCTTCAAGCCAACTTTTTCGCTCTCCTCTTTCACTTTCATCAAGAGGCTTTTTAGTTCCTCTTCACTTTCTGCCATAAAAGTGGTGTCATCTGCATATCTGAGGCTATTAATATTTCTCCTGGCAATCTTGATTCCAGCTTGTGTTTCTTCCAGTCCAGCATTTTTCATGATGTACTCTGCACAGAAGTTAAATAAGCAGGGTGACAATATACAGCCTTAATGTACTCCTTTTCCTATTTGGAATCAGTCTGTT
>SJYC01130694.1:0-22314 GCA_006408675.1 Madoqua kirkii | reverse complement strand
AAATAAAAACACTGGAAAAGACTTTGGTAGCCACGTGTTTTAAATTTCAGAATATTTTAAATATTATTGACAGAAACCACTTTTTTACTTCCATTTTTGGTGGTATGAGATTTTAGCCACTGTATTAAGATCATCTGAAAGAAAATATCTACAATCTGTAATAAAATACAGAATTATATTTTCAAATGCAAGAGTCTTCAAAGTAAAATATGAAATGAACTCAGCCAACTGGAATTTCTATTAAAATCTGGAGATAACTTCATGGGCTAAGAACTACCCAGGGCAGATTTATTGGAGGTTCCCAGACAAAATTGGTTCAATAGGGTTTATATTTGCTGCATTAGATTAAATGAGAAAGAAACTTGCCTCTCAGAAGTGGTAGAGATATAGTTATGGCCATAATGAACCATCTGGGTATCTATCTCTATATGTGTATCTATCTTTGGCCACCTGGTATGAAGAGTGAACTCTTTGGAAAAGACCTTGATGTTGGGAAACAATGAGGGCAAGAAGAGAAGAGAGTGACAGAGGATGAGATGGTTGGATCGCATCAGTGACTCAATGGACATAAGTTTGAGAAAACTCAGGGAGACAGTGAAGGATAGGGAAGCCTGGCATGCTACAGTCCACAGGGTCACAAAGAGTCAGACACAACTTAGCGACTGAATAACAACATCCATCTCCATAGACATATACCTATACCTACCTCTATAGCTATACAACTAGAGAGACAGAAACAGAGTCAGAGATCAATTACTTAAATCTAGAATTGATACAGAATAACAAAAGGCTAACAGGAGCAAAGACACACCCAAGAAAGAAGATCAAAATCAAGAGTCAGTAGAGTGGATTGGCCAAAACGTTTGTTCAGGTTTTTTCTGTAAGATGTTGTAGAAAAATCCAAATGAACTTTTTGGCCAACCTGATTTTCAGATATCAAAACTTATTTAAACATTATAGTAAATAAGAGATAAGGAATAGCAGATACAGACTCATAGACCAGAGAACACAATAAAATACCTAGAACTGAACCTCGTGTGTTTAGATATTTGATTTTTGGCAGACTTGGCATGCAGATCAGAAGGTAAAGAAAGGACTATCATGTCTAAACAGTCTTCAGGTTAATTAAAACAATATGACAAATTAATTATTGCTATATTTTTGGTGTAAATATTATTCCTGTCCTTTAAAAGACTAAAAAAGAAACTACTATTCCTTCATAGTAAAAAAAAAGTTTAAAAGCTTTGTTTTCTGTTCTTCTGAAACACATGGACTTTTTCTCTTACTTTTGGCACCTAAGTGAGGAAATTGAAAATCTATCCTCCAATTTACTCTTTTACATGGACAACACATTCTCAAAAGTTAGTGCAATAAAGTTGTAATTTCTCTTAGAACACTAACAGCAACAACAAAAAAATCTGTTCTCCATCATTATCACATTTTCACAAATCCCAGTTGGAAAAATTAGTTGAAATCATAGTAAATGCTAAGAAAATCTAGTTCTCCTTTAACAAATTCTCCTGGGCTTAAAAAGAAAAAAAGTTAACATTAGGCTATGTGATTTTAAAAAACCTCCAGGGCAAAAGATGAAATTATGAACTCCTACTGGCAATCCTATTTCTTTAAAACAGCTCCAGAATTTTTTTTGTACAGTTGAAGCAGCCAGGTTTAGGGGACCCTCCTTCATGCTGTAGTGGTGACCTCCAAGTGCTTCAGTTCACAATTAAGTCACTTAAATCCAGACAGTCTGAAACCTCCAGAGTAAGCTCTTCTCCCAGGTGGCAGCTTGGTGTTAGAGAAAAAAGACCTTGAAAATTCACAATCACCTTACAAATGTAAGGGCTTATTATCTTTCTTCATCAACTATGGTGCAGTCTAGAGAAATTAACCCTCTCATTTGTTAGCCTCAATAACAGGCTTTAACAGATCTGCAGCCTTGGACAGCTCAGACAATTGCTCTAATTAGTTTGGTATGGCGGGAGGCAGGGCTTCAAATAATTAAGCCTAAATTAAAAGAAAAAAAATGAAAAGTTTATGTCTTGATGGTTTTGACATATGGATTCCAGATGTTATGGAAGAAATTTCACTGTTCAGAGTTTTAGGCTGCTTTTTGTCGTTCAGAGAGGACTGGAGGGGAAGGCCTGAAGGCAGAATATGGGAAAAAGAGAACATGTATGTATGAAATCTAGAAAAATGGTACGATGAACCTATTTGCAGAGCAGATGTAAAGAATGGACGTGTGGACACAGAAGGGGGAAGATTGGGAGAGTAGCTCTGACATGTACACACACTACCATGTGTGAAATAGACGGCTGGTGGGGAGCTGCTATAGAGCGCAGCAAGCTCAGCCCGGTGCTCTGTGATGACCTGCACGGCTGGCATCGGCGGGGAGAGGGGATGGCAGGGAGGCTTAAGAGGAAGGGGATATGTGTATACCTACAGCTGACTCGCTTTGTTGTAAAGCAGAAACTGACACAACATTGTAAGGCAATCATATTCCAATTAAAAAAAGAGAGAGGTTTCATTGATTGTGTGTGTGTGCGTGTGGCTGTTTCTCTAGATTGAAAACTAGCAAAACCCAGCAACAGGGTCTTAAAGTCTTCCTGGTGCGTGCGTGAGTAATTTCTGAGTTGGCTTGCCTATAGCTTTGCTGGCAGACAAGTCACCTCCTTAGTGGAAGTGAGTGTTATTTCAATGCAGTTTTTCTCAGGAATTCTAAATTTAAACTCCACAGTCAGCCGGCAAAGGTTGCTAGAATTTTGGTCCTATTTAGAAAGGGAGACAGGTAATTATGCCAGGAATAGAGGTGCACTTTTACTTCAATGATATGCACCAAATCCTCCATTTCTTCTCCTTTTTCAGAAATGGTAAACACAGGGAAAGGAACGGGAGTTCCAGATCCTGGGTACCAAAATATTACAGACGCACAGGAAATGACTTTTCAAATCCAGCCTATAAACCTCTCATTTCGTGGGCTTGCTTGTGAGCCGAGAAAAGAGTGGTAAGATCACAGAGGAGACATTCCTAGGTTCTGGGAGGCTGTACCAGGGGATGCCTTCCCATGCCCTGGTGCTTTGACTCTAAACTCAAGCCATAATTTGAAATGCTAGAGAAAAGCCAATGAAATTTGAAGCAAAATTTGTGGTTTAAAGCTATCTGGCTTTGCTAAAAAAAAAAAAAAGAAAAAAAAAGTAGACTTTGAAAAACAAGTGAAAATCTAAACTATATTTTTGGAGGAAGAGGTGTTTATTCTCAGACCTATTACTTTAAGACTGTCAATTAAAAATACCCCAACCATGTGATGTGAGTGACTGTAGCTCAGATGGTAAAGAATCTGCCTGCAATGCAGGAGACCAGGTTTGATCCCAGGGTCAGGAAGATCCCCTGGAGAAGGGAATGGCAACCCACTTCAGTATTTATGTCTGGAGAACTCCATGGAGAGACCATGGGTTTGCAAAGAGTCAGACATGCTGAGCAACTTTTATTCATTCATGTGATAAATAAGCTACCAAATTATTGAATTATGCATCAATCTTCCTAAAACATTCATGCATTGACTTTCCTTTTACATTTATCTGATCCATCTGAAAGATGTTTCTGGTGTATTAAACAAACGCTGGGCTTCTGGTTAGTGAACTAGTTTCATTAATTTTCCAAGTATTTGTATTCTGAATGCCTTCTAGGGCTAAGACATTCTTTGACTCAAATACACATCACTCACTTTATTGACTCCAGTGCAGTGAGCAAAGAGCCTGGAGCCAGACTGCCTGCCTTTTGCAGCTCTCCCACCTTGAGCAAATCACCTAACCTTTCTGTATGTCAGTTCTCTCCCCTGAAAAGTAGGGCTAGTAATAGCACCTACCTTATCAAATTAAATGAGTTACTAATACATGGAAAACACCGGGAATAAAACCTGGCACATAATAAATACTCAGTAAATGTTGGCTATTTACTTAGTACTGAGCATGGGGAAAAACAACATACAGGTTCAGATACAGTAAACAGAACAAGGTGAATAAAGAAGGGAATAATTGAACTGCTTCTCGGAGGGAAAGAGAGGAATTTGCTAAGTAGATAGTGAAGGGCCAGGCCAAGCAGATGGTGCAAGTGAAGGTACAGAATGATGAAACTGAAGAGGGTATCTGGGGGACTATAAATGATTTAGTAGGGCTGGATTAAGAGAATGAGGGAAAGAACCCTCAGTATTTGCTGACCAAACTCATGTGATGGGAAATAAGGCAGAGGACAGATTTCCAGGTTGGTGGTGATGCCATTAACCAGAAAGGAATTATAGGAGGTGGTGTGGGTTTTGACTCAATAAGTTGGGTTTTGGACATACAGTCTATGAGGGGCCTTTGAGACACAAGCAGAAGTGAACAATGCATGCATGAAACTGTGCAGGAAATCATTAGAGTGTTACTAATTTCGGGTAGCCATGAACTTGGCTGACATTGTCAAGAACCAGTGTAAAGAAGAGAACAATGTAGGGTGCCCTGGCATCTGAGGGCAGCTGGAAGAGAGGGAGCCAGAGAGAAGAAACAAAGAGAACCAGGAGAACATGGGCCCTTAGGAGAAATCACAGGAGTAAAGAGTTTCACATCAATTAGGATGTTCTTGACTGAAAATGACACAAAACTTAAACTGGTTTAAAGTCTCAAAATTTTTTTGGCTCATATGACTGAAAACACAAGCCTCAAGATCACCCCTAAAATTTGCTGTGTGATGCAGGGAGCTCAAGCATGGTGCTCTGTGACAACCTAGAGGGGTGGGATGGGGTGAGAGGAGGGAGGAAGGTTCAGGAGGGAGGGGACATATGTATGCCTATGGCTGATTTATGTTGATGTATGGCAGAAACCAACACAAGACTGTAAAGCAATTGTCCTCCAATTAAAAATAAATTTAAAAAAGAAAGAGTACAGTTTCATTAAAAAAAAAAAAGAGGATCACCCTTAAGCTTGGGTGAGGAATTAACACTTATCATCAACACTTTGAAGATATATTGATATACTGAGTGTACTATGTGCTGGTACAGTTCTAGTTAATGAACAAAACAGACAAAATTCCTCCTCTGCACATACAAATGCTTCTTGGTATCTCTTTTTTCCCTCTCATTAAAATGAAAATACAATGCCTTAAGTTGGGAAAACTATTTGTGTGGAGGGAGATGAAGAGAAAAAATTTTAGAATATAATGCAAAGTTCAAAACACTTGCGGGAACCTAACACCTTTTTGTAGGAATGTCTGAACTTCTATACTAAGTGATAATGGAGGGGTGAATGCAGTTCACTGCGGATATAAAACTCTAAAATCCAAAATACCACAAATGATACATTTTAAAGCCCAGTGTGGATTTAGTCAAAGCTCTTATCATAGTTGCTGAGTTAAATTCAGGTACCTATGAAAATAATTACATGTTTAAAATATCTCAGTGGGTCTTTGTTTCTAACTGAATTGTATGGCAACATTTTTTTTTTAATATGTAGGTCACTTCTGAACCTACATTGCTACATTTAAATTAAAAGTATATAGTTTGCAATAAAAGGAGACCTCAGTTTTTATATCCAACTAAGCACTGTATGTTTCTCAAATTTCTCCAATGCCTTAGTTCACTCAGACACTTATCACTATTTGGACTATAGCAACCAGCCTTTCTGACTTGACTTGCATCCTACGTTTGCGTCCTCTCCATGGCCGAAAGGAGACTTCATCCAAAATGAAGATGAGTCCTTTACTCTTATAATGCCTTGCACTATAGTCACTCCATAAATCTTGCATGAAATGGGATGCAGCTTCTAGCCTGAGCGCTGAAGCTAAGTTCTGGTGCACTTATGGGTATATTGTTTCATCTTACCAGGCCTTTCATTCCCTAATTTGGAATTTATAAAACCTACTCCATTTTATTTTGGCAAATAAAATACTACTACATGATTGAACTTTGTGAATTCAAAAGCACTACACAGCATTAAGGGTTAAGATTAGAAGCAAGTCCAAGTTATGTTAGTATTTTAATGGCTAAAAAGAAGGGTCATTTTCCTTAGTAATGATCTTTGATTCCAGTTAGAATGTTTTTCATAAAACTCTGCAAAGTTATTTATACTTTGGATTTTAAAATATGGCCCACAAAAGCTTACTTAGTTCTTTTCTCAAAATTCCTTCTTTGCCCAAATGAAGTCCGTGCCTGATGTAAGTTAACTTACTCATATTAAAGATGAGGAAACAATCAGAAACATTAAGGACTTGATTTCTAAAATAGAAGCAACTTGAATAAAGGATTTTCCTAATCTTTGTGGATTTTTAGATCCTTCTCCACTGGGTGTTCACTACCTGAACCAAATAGCTCCTTATCTATACTACCCACATGGACTCTTAAAACATGTTCCCAGGGCATTTCTGAAGGGGGGAAAAAAATCTACTCTCTGATGTGGTGGTAGATTTAGAGAGGGAAGTGAAAAGTCAATTTTCCAACCAGGAATATTTCTACAGGTGAAGCAATCCATAAGCAAGTTCCTTTCCCCTTCAGTTACTTGGTCGTATTTTGAAGAGAAACCCAAGATACCATAAATGGCTGACTCAGACTGCTCTAAAATATCAGTATATAGCCTCCTTCCTCCTAAATTCTTTCCCCTTCCTAAAACTGGCTTGTTTTTATGGTTGATATTCCATTATATATACGTACTTCTTTATCCACTCATCTGTTGAAAGACATTTAGGTTGCTTCCATGTCCTGGCTATTGTAAACAGTGCTGCGATGAACACTGAGGGACATGTGTCTTTTTAAACTATGGTTTTCTCAGGATATATGCCCAGTAGTGGGATTGCTAGGTCATATGGTAGTTTCAATTCCTAGCTTTTAAAAAAAGGTATCTCCACAATATATACATTACCATGTGTAAAATAACTAGTGGGAAGCTGCTGAGTAACACAAGGAGCTCAGCCTGGTGTTCTATGACGCCCTAGAGGGTGAGATGGGGGGTGGGGTGGGAGGGAGGCTAGAGAGGGAGGAGATATATGCATACTTACAGCTGATTCATGTTGTACACAGCTGATTCATGTACCGCCGAACCAACAGAACATTGCAAAGCAATTATCCTCCAATTTAAAAAATATTAAAAAAATCTTTTTATTAAAAAAACAAAACCAAAAACTGGTTTGCCTTGTACTCACATAGGAGCATGCTAGTGGCTCAAATGGTAAAGCCTGCACTGCAGGAGACCCAGATTCTATCTCTGGGTCAAGAAGATGCCCTGGAGAAGGAATGGCTACCCACGCTAGCATTGTTGCCTGGAGAATTCATGGATAGAGGAACCTGGGAAAAGTTTGACAAACTGACCACTAAAAGACCCATCGGTTTTAAAAGGCTGAGGCACGTCTCTACACCCCAGTGGTGTTTGTGGACATTTATCTTGTTATTCTATGTGTGTTATCTTTCACAGCCAGTGTGACACATTTGGTCAACCTTCCTGGGATGATAATTGTTCAGAATTCACACAGCACAGTTACCTGACAATCTGACATAACACCACACATTTGTTTTCCTGCCAATTAACTTCAAGATCTTTCCACTAACACTTTGTCAGCTCCTTAAATGATGCGGTGACTTTTGCCAATAGAAGAGTGATTTTTTCTTCACAGCTAGCTGTTAAGATCATACTAGCAAGATAACAAAAATTAAATGAGACTCTCAGTGACAGGCCATTTAGCCGCATGGCAGATGCTACATGCATGCTATAGGAGTCACTATCACAGAGTGCAGTAGGTTGAAGGGGTTGGTTAAATCAAAAAAATTATAACTTTTGTAAACAGATTGATAAGTCTTATGAGCTATCTGGCTATGCTCTATAAAATGTGCAGTTATCAATGTACAAAGAATCTTGAATTATCATAATATAATGAAAGTAATTTTTTATAAAAAGTCAGAGATACAGAAATACTATTGTTAGCGTGACAGCTTAGATTACCACATTTATTTTTTTTATTTTTTACTTTTTTTTTTGGTGTTTTATTTTTTTATTTTTTATTTTTTGTTTAATGCTTTATTCTGTTTTACAGTACTGTACTGGTTCTGCCATACATTGACATGAATCAGCCACAGGTGTACACGATCTCCCCATGCTAAAGCCCCCTCCCACCTCCCTTCCTCGCCCATCTCCCCGGTTCATCCCGTACACCGGCCCCAAGCATCCTGTATCCTGTATTGAACATAGACTGGCGCTTCATCTCCCATATGATTGTATACATGTTTCCTAGAACTAAATAGGCACTTCTCCAAAGAAGACATACGGATGGCTAACAAACACATGAAAAGATGCTCAACATCACTCATTATCAGAGAAATGCAAATCAAGACCACAATGAGGTACCACTTCACACCAGTCAGAATGGCTGCGATCCAAAAATCTACAAGCAATAAATGCTGGAGAGGATGTGGAGAAAAGGGAACCCTCTTACACTGTTGGTGGGAATGCAAACTAGTACAGCCATTATGGAAAACAGTGTGGAGATTCCTTAAAGAATTGCAAATAGAGCTGCCTTACGACCCAGCAATCCCACTGCTGGGCATACACACTGAGGAAACTCGAATTGAAAGAGACACGTGTACCCCAATGTTCATTGCAGCAATGTTTATAATTGCCAGGACATGGAAACAACCCAGATGTCCATCAGCAGATGAATGGATAAGAAAGCTTTGGTACATATACACAATGGAGTATTACTCAGCCCTCAAAAAGAATAAGTTTGACGCAGTTCTAATGAGATGGATGAAACTGGAGCCGATTATACAGAGTGAAGTAAGCCAGAAAGAAAAACACCAATACAGATTACCACATTTAAAATTAGACTCTTGTTGAAACATAGCTAACAAATACTAACAGTAAGTGAAAGTATCCAGTATGGAGTTCAACTCCCTCTAAATAGAATTATTATCTGTATTGGCTCTAGAGTCTCCCATCATTCTATAATGAAACAAACAAATGATAATATATATAATTCACTGTCAGCATTTAGAAGAATCTAAGACCAGTAGTCACGTACGGATGTGAGAGTTGGACTGTGAAGAAGGCAGAGCGCCAAAGAATGATGCTTTTGAACTGTGGTGTTGGAGAAGACTCTTGAGAGTCCCTTGGACTGCAAGGAGATCCAACCAGTCCATTCTGAAGGAGATCGGCCCTGGGATTTCTTTGGAAAGAATGATGCTAAAGCTGAAATTCCAGTAATTTGGCCACCTCATGCAAAGAGTTGACTCATTGGAAAAGACTCTGATGCTGGAACGGATTGGAGGCAGGAGGAGAAGGGGACGACCGAGGATGAGATGGCTGGATGGCATCACTGAATTGATGGACGTTAGCCTGAGTGAACTCCGGGAGATGGTGATGGACAGGGAGGCCTGGCGTGCTGTGATTCATGGGGTTGCAAAGAGTCAGACACGACTGAGCGACTAAACTGAACTGAACTGAAGACATATGAAATTAGTTATCAATATCATATTTCATGCAAATATACATAACACACATTGCCAATGTCACTTCACATGTCTATGTATTGTCTACAAATGTATTCATTTTACTGCAAGCCGTTTTTATAGCAAGCCACTAAGTTAAAATAGGGATTTCCTGTTGGCTCAGACAGTAAAGAGCCTGCCTGCAATGTGGGATACTGGAGTTTGATCTCTGGGTCAGGAAGATACCCTGGAGAAGAAAATGGCAACCCTAGTATCCTTGCCTGGAAAATCCCATGAACGAAAAAGTCTGGAGGGCTACAGTCCATAGGGTCACACAGAGTCAGAGACAACTGAGCAACTTCACTTTCACTTCACTTTCAAGCTGAAATAAGCCATGACATACAGGTGAGGAATTTCCTTGTGTAATAAGAGTATTTGTTCTTGAAATAGTTTGATGTACAAAACAAGAATCATGTATTTTTGTCTGAGCTTGAATTATTATTATATTTTTTAATTTTTACATGGCTTTTGAGATTTTATTTCCCTGACCAGGGATCAACCTGTGACCCCTGCAGTGAAAGAGTAAAGTCCTAACCACTGGACTCCAGAAAATTCCCTGAACTTGAATTATTGATTTACCACAAAGTAGGTACATTGGAAAAGTGAAATAAGCATGTGTTAGACCTGGCTTTCCTATCTGTAATATGAAAACAAAAATTCAATTATATTAGTAATTTGTAGGATTACTTCAAGGAGAAAGTGATGGCACCCCACTCTAGTACTCTTGCCTAGAAAATCCCATGGATGGAGGAGCCTGGTGGGCTGCATTCCATGGAGTCGCTAAGAGTCGGACATGACTGAGTGACCTCATTTCACTTTTCACTTTCATGCTTGGAGATGGAAATGGCAACCCACTCCAGTATTCTTGCCAGGAGAATCCCAGGGACAGGAGAGCCTGGTGGGCTGCCACCTATGGAGTCACACAGAGTCAGACACAACTGAAGTGACTTAGCAGCAGCAGCAGCAGGATTACTTTAAATAATAAAGGGAATAAGGTCTAAACTATATCTAACTGGTCCATATACTCTCTGTGAAACCCATCAAATAATGAACTTGGAAAATGTAGCAAATATTTACCACGATTTCTTGGAGAAAGTGGTCGAACTTAATGTCTCATAATGCTTATTTAACTTATATGCAGAGTACATCATAAGAAACGCTGGACTGGAAGAAACACAAGCTGGAATCAAGATTGCTGGGAGAAGTAGCAATAAACTCAGATATGCAGATGACACCACCCTTATGGCAGAAAGTGAAGAGGAGCTAAAAAGCCTCTTGATGACAGTAAAAAAATATCAGACCACCTAACCTGCCTCTTGAGAAATCTGTATGCAGGTCAGGAAGCAACAGTTAGAACTGGACATGAAACAACAGACTGATTCCAAATAGGAAAAGGAGTCCGTCAAGGATATATATTTGTCACCCTGCTTATTTAACTTCTCTGCTGAGTACATCATAAGAAACGCTGGACTGGAAGAAGCACAAGCTGGAATCAAGATTTCCGTGAGAAATATCAATCACCTCAGATATGCAGATGACACCACCCTTATGGCAGAAAGTGAAGAGGAGCTAAAAAGCCTCTTGATGAAAGTAAAAGTAGAGAGTGAAAAAGTTGGCTTAAAGCTCAACATTCAGAAAACGAAGATCATGGCATCCGGTCTCATTACTTCATGGGAAATAGATGGGGAAACAGTGGAAACAGTGGCTGACTTTAGTTTTTTGAGCTCCCAAATCACTGCAGACGGTGACTGCAGCCATGAAATTAAAAGACGTTTATTCCTTGGAAGAAAAGTTATGACCAACCTAGATAGCATATTTAAAAGCAGAGACATTACTTTGCTGACTAAAGTCTGTCTAGTCAAGGCTAGGGTTTTTCCTATGGTCATGTATGGATGTGAGAGTTGGACTATGAAGAAGGCTGAGCACTGAAGAACTGATGCTTTTGAACTGTGATTTGGAGAAGACTCTTGAGAGTCCCTTGGACTGCAAGGAGATCCAACCAGTCATTCTGAAGGAGATCAGCCCTGGGATTTCTCTGGAAGGAATGATGCTAAAGCTCAAACTCCAGTACTTTGGACACCTCATGCAAAGAGTTGACTCATTGGAAAAGACTTTGATGCTCGGAGGTATTGGGGGCAGGAAGAGAAGATGGCTGGATGGCATCACTGACTCGATGGACGTGAGTCTGAGTGAACTCTGGGAGATGGTGATGAACAGGGAGGCCTGGCATGCTGCGATTCATGGGGTTGCAAAGAGTTGGACACGACTGAGCGACTGAACTGAACTGATGCCCTATTTATTTTTGTTTTTATTTCCATTACACTAGGCGATGGATCAAAAAGATTTTGCTGCAATCTTTAAATTAATTTTTATTGGAGGAGCCTGGTGGGCTGCAGTCCATGGGGTCACCAAGAGTCAGACACGACTGAGAGACTTCTCTTTTACTTTTCACTTTCATGCATTGGAGAAAGAAATGGCAACATATCCAGTGTTCTTGCCTGGAAAGTCCCAGGGACGGGAAAGGCTGGTGGGTTGCCGTCTACGGGGTCACAGAGTCGGACACAACTGATGTGACTTAGCAGCAGCATAGTTGCTTTACAATGTTGTATTAGTTTCTACTGTATAACAAAATGGATCAACCATATGAACCAACCTTTTGGACTTTCTTCCCACTGAGGTACCACAATGCAATACGTAGGGTTCCCTGTGCTATACAGTGTGTTTTCATTAGTTGCCTATTTTATACATAGTATTGATAGCGTATATGCATAAATCCTAATCTCCCAATTCCTCCTATTCTCCCCTCCTCCTTTGATACCCATATATTTATTCTCTATGCCTGTGTCTCTGTTTCTACATTGCAGATAAAATAATTTATAGCATTTTTTTTAGATCCCACATATATATGTTAATATATGATATTTGTTTTTCTCTTTTGGGGACTTACTTCACTCTGTATGACACTCCCTAGGTCTATTCATGTCTCTCTTAATGAATCAGTTTCATACCTTTTTATAGCTGAGTGCATTGGCTATACACACACACATACACATACCCACATCTTCTTTATTCCTGTTGATGGACATTTAGAACATTAGGTTATGAACAGCGTGAGAAGTTAGAAGTTTTTAACAAAAAATTAGAAAATAAAAAATAACCAACAAACAGATTAATAATACAATAACTGAAATGAAAAATCAATAGAAGGAATGAGTAGATTATAGAACACCAAGGAATGGATCACTGAGCTGGAAGACAGAGTAGTGGAAATCACGGAAGCTGAAAAGAAAGAAAGAAAAGATATGAGGACTGTTTAAGAGACCTGTGGGATAATATAAAGCATATTAGCATTCACGTTATAGGGGTTCCAAAAGAAGAGAGAAAGAAAGTGACAGATACGTACTTGAATACATAATAGCTGAAAACTCCCCTAACATGGGAAAGGAAAGAGATATTCAAGATCGGCAAGCAGAGTCCAAAAGAGGATCACACCAAGATGCACTGTAATTAAGATAGCAAAAATTAAAGATAAAAGAGAATATTAAAGGCAACTGGTTACATTCAAAGGAACTTCCATTAGGCTATCAGCTGACTTTTCAGCAGAAACTATACAGCCCAGAAGGGAGTGGTACAAGGTATTTAAAGTGATAACGGGAGAAAGCCTACAGCCTGACAAAACTTTCATTTAGATTTAATTGGAAGGATGAAAATTTTTGCAGAGAAGCAAGTTAAAAGAGATTAGCATCATCAAAAGAAGTTTAAAGAAATGTTAAAGGGATTTCTGTAAGTGACATAGGAAAGGCCACAACTAGAAACAGGAAAACTACAAAAAGAAAAAACTCATTAGCAAAGGAGTAAACCACCCAGGTACAAAGCTAGTAGAAAGGTTAAAGAAAGGAATTAAGTAATTTATACCTGAAATGTGTAATCAAGGGACTTGTTAAGTCACTTGGTTGTGTCTGACTCTTTGAGACCCATGGACCACAGGAGGCCAGGCTTCCCTGTCCTTCACCATCTCCTGGAGCATACTCAAACTCTTTTCCATCAAGTCAGTGATGCCATTCAACCATCTCATCCTCTGTCATCCCCTTCACCTCCTGCCTTCAATCTTTCCCAGAATCAGGGTATTTTCCAATACGTCAGCTGTTTGAATCAAGTGGTCTAAGTATTGGAGCTTCAGTTTCAGCATCAGTCCTTCCAATGAATATTCAGGACTGATTTCTTTAAAGATTGACTGGTTTGCTCTCCTTGCTATCCAAGGTACTTTCAAGAGTCTTCTCCAATGCCACAGTTTAAAGGAATCAGTTCGTTGGGACTCAGCCTTCTTTATGGCCAAACTCTCTCATTTGTACATGACTACTGGAAAAAACATAGCTTTGACTATATGGATGTTTGTTGACAAAGTTATGTCTCTGTTTTTTTTTAATACAGTTTGCCATAGCTTTCTTTCCAAGGAGCAAGCGTCTTTTAATTTTATATCTACAGTCACCACCTGTAGATATTTTTTTGGAGCCCAAGAAAATAGTCTGTCACTGTTTCCCCATCTATTTGCCATGAAGTGACGGGACTAGATGCCATGATCTTAGTGTTTTGAATGTTGAATTTTAAGCCAGCTTTTTCACTCTCCTCTTTCACTTTCATCAAGAGGTTAGTTCCTCTTCAATTTCTGTCATTAATGTGGTATCTGCATATCTGAGGTTATTGATATTTCTCTGGGCAATCTTGACTTCAGCTTGTGCTTCATCCATCTTGGCATTTTGCATGATGTACTCTGCATATAAGTTAAATAAGCAGGGTGACAATATACAGTCTTGAAGTACTGCTTTCCCAATTTGGAACCAGTCTGTTGTTCCATGTCCAATTCTAACTGTTGTTTCTTGACCTGCATACAGATTTCTCAAGAGTCAGGTAGGGTGGTCTGGTATTCCTGTTTCTTGAAGAATTTTCCACAGTTTGTTATGGTCCACACAGTTAAAAGCTAAAGCGTAGTCAATGATGCAGAAGTAGACTTTTTCTGAAATTCTCTTGCTTTTTGTATGATTCAAAGGCTTTTGGCAATTTAATCTTTAGTTCCTCTGCTTTTTCTAAATCTAGCTTGAACATCTGGGAGTTCTTGGTTCATGTACTGTTGAAGACTAGCTTGTAGGATTTTGATCATGACCTTTCAAGTATGAAATGAGTGCAACTGTGTGGTAGTTTGAACATTCTTTAAATCGCCCTTCTTTGGGATAGGGATGAAACTGAGCTTTTCTAGTCCTGTGGCCACTGCTGAGTTTTTCAAATTTGCTGGCATATTGAGTGCAGTACTTTCATAGCATCATCTTTTAGGATTTGAAATAGCTCAGCTGGAATTCCATCACTCACCTCCATTAGGTTTGATCATAGTGATGCTTCCTAAGGCCCACTTGACTTTGCATTCCATGGTGTCTGTACTTAGGTGAGTGATCACACCATCATGATTCTGGGTCATGAAGATCTTTAATGTACAGTTCTTCTGTGTATTCTTGCCATCTCTTAATATCTGCTGCTTCCATTAGGTCCATACCGTTTCTGCCCAGTTTTGCAAGAAATGTTCCCTTGGTATTTCTAATTTTTTTGAAGAGAGCTCTAGTCTTTTCGATTCTATTGTTTTCCTCTATTTCTACATCACCCACCTCCATTAGGTTTGATCATAGTGATGCTTCCTAAGGCCCACTTGACTTTGCATTCCATGGTGTCTGTACTTAGGTGAGTGATCACACCATCATGATTCTGGGTCATGAAGATCTTTAATGTACAGTTCTTCTGTGTATTCTTGCCATCTCTTAATATCTGCTGCTTCCATTAGGTCCATACCGTTTCTGCCCAGTTTTGCAAGAAATGTTCCCTTGGTATTTCTAATTTTTTTGAAGAGAGCTCTAGTCTTTTCGATTCTATTGTTTTCCTCTATTTCTTTTCATTGATCATGTAGGAAGACTTTCTTATCTCTCCTTGCTATTCTTTGTAACTCTGCATTCAGATGGATATCTTTATTTTTCTCCTTTTCCTTTTGCTTCTCTTCTTTTCTCAGCTATTTGTAAAGCCTCTTAAGACAACCATTTTGCCTTTTTGCACTTATTTTTCTTGGGAATGGTTTTTATCACCACCTGCTGTATAATGTCTCAAACCTCCCTGTATAGCTCTTCAGGCACTCGGTCTATCAGATCTAATCCCTTGAATCTATTTGTCACTTCTACTGTATAATCATAAGGGATTTGATTTAGGTCATGCATGAATGGCATAGTGATTTTCCTTACTTTCTTCAATTTAAGTCTCATTTTTGCAAAAAGCAGTTCATGGTCTGTACTACAATCTGCTCCCAGTCTTGTTTATGCTCACTGTATAGAGCTTCTCTATTTTCGGCTGCAAAGAATATGATCAATCTGATTTCAGTATTGACCATCTGGTTATGTCCATGTGTAGAATCTTGTTTTGTGTTGTTGGAAGAGGGTGTTTGCTATGACCAGTGTGTTCTCTTGGCAAAACTCTATTAGCCTTTGCCCTGCTTCATTTTGTACTCCAAGGCCAAACTTGCCTGTTACTCCAGCTATCTCTTTACTTCCTACTTTTGCATTCCAGTTCCCTATGATGAAAAAGACTTTTTTTTAATGTTCGTTCTAAAAGATTTTGTAGGCCTTCATAGAACCATTCAACTTCAACTTTTTCGGCATTAGTGGTTGTTGCACACTTGGATTACTGTGATATTGAATGGTTTGCTTTGGAAACAAACAGAGATCATTCTGTCATTTTTGAGACTGTGCCCAAGTATTGCATTTTGGACTCTTCTGTTGCCTATGAGGGCCACTCCATTTCTGCTAAAGGATTCTTGCCCATAGTAGTAGCTAAGTGAAGTGAAGTCACTCAGTCATGTCCGACTCTTTGCGACCCCATGGACTGTAGCCCACCAGGCTCCTACATCCATGGAATTTTCTAGGCAAGAGTACTGGAGTGGGTTGCCATTTCCCTCTCCAGGGGGTCTTCCCAACCCAGGGATCGAAACTTGGCTTCCCACACTGTGGTCAGATGCCTTACTGTCTGAGCCACCAGGGAATCCCATAGTAGGTAAATGGTCATCTGAATCAAACTCATCCATTCTGGTTCCTTTTATTTTACTGATTCCTAAAATGTAGATGTTAACTCTTGCCATCTCCTGTTTGACCATTTCCAATTTACCTTGATTCATGGAGCAAATATTCCAGGCTCCTATGCAATATTGTTCTTTACAGCATTCGACTTTACTTCCATCACCAGTTACGTCCACCACTGGGCATTGTTTTTGCTTTGGCTCATCTTCTTCATTCCTTCTTAAGCTATTTTTCCACTTTTCTCCAGTAACATATTGGGCACCTACTGACCTGGTGTGCTCATCTTTCAGTGTCATATCTTTTGCCTTTCATATAGTTCATGGGGGTCTCAAAGCGTGGATACTGAAATGGTTTGCCATTCCCCTCTCCAGTGGACCACATTTTGTCTGAACTCTCCACCATGACCCACTCATCTTAAGTAGCCCTACACAACATGGCTCATAATTTCATTGAGTTAGGCAAGGTTGTGGTCCATGTGATCAGTTTGGTTAGTTTTCTGTGATTGTGATTTTCATTCTGTCTGCCTTCTGATGGATAAGGATAAGAGCCTTGTTGAAACCTCCTTATGGGAGGTCCCACAGGCTGTGGGGAAATCTGGGTCTTGTTCTGATGGGCTGGGCCATGCTCAGTAAACATTTTACCAATTTTCTGTTGATGGATGGGGTTCCCTCCCTATTGTTTGGCCTGAGGCCAAGATATGGTAGAGGTAATAGTGACCTCCTTCAAAAGGACTTATGTCAGACACCCTGCAGCTCCCAGGAGTGCTGTATTCAGTGCTCCTGACTCCACAGCAGGCCATTGTCAACCTATACCTTCGCAGGAGACCTCTGGATACTCACACACAAGTCTGACTCACTCATTCTCTTGTGGGGTCACTGTTCCTTTCTCCTGGGTTCTGGTACACACAAGGTTTTGTTTGTGCCCGCCAAGAGTCTGTTTCCTCACTCCTGTGGAATACTATTTTGCCATAAAAATATTTCCACTTGTGACACTATATATGGACCTAAAGGGTATTATACTTAGAAAAATAATTCATAAAAAGGAGAAAACACTGTATGTTATTACATATATGTGGAATATAAAAAAAATTTTAATGAATGACCATAACAAACAAAAATAAACTCAAAGAAAACAAACTAGTGGTTACCAGTGGGAGAAAGAGGGGGATTCTCTAAGATTGGAGTAGGGGATTAAGAGGTATAAACTCTGATGTATAAAAATAAGCTACAAGGATATATTGGACATCATGGGGGATATAGCCAGTATTTTATAACAATTTAAATGGAGTATAATTTGTAAAATTTTTCATTCACTATGCTGTACACCCAAAATTAATATAATATTATAAGTCAACTATACTTGAATTTTAAAGAAGTGTATAGAGAGAGACTCAGAAATGAGGTTTTGTAGAAAGAGTGAGACTTTAACGCCACTGAAATTTATATTTGATTCCTACCTTCAACCTTTCTGAGATTCATTTCCCTCATCTGTAAAACAGGAACTCTAATGCCAATTTCATAGGGTTAAAGAGGATTTTGTCAGTTATATATGGTGTGGAGTAATCTTGTAAATTCCCAATAAAAGGTAAGAGGTATGATTACTATCCCAAGAAATCCCATCTAATTTACTGACTCAGATATCTTATGACCTCATGAGTGACAAGCTTTCTGTGTTACTTGGCTCCTCTCCCTCTTTCACATTCATGGAGGCCTGTCTGACCAAGTCTAACTCCAGTACATGGATGTAGCCACATCATGTCTGCCCATGATTGCGCATGCATATACAAATATGCACATGCACACACATGTACATACACATGAACACATATACTCTCATACAGTTTTCTTCTGTCTGAGGATTCATGATGAAGGACAGCTCAGTTTCCTCAGTCTGAAGGTTCTAAAGATTCTGTTACTTCTGCTTATATTAAAAAGTTTCTACTCAGCTTCCTGAATGAAATTTGTTCATTTGTTTTGCCACTGCACATTTTGGGTTGTTTATTATTATTGTTTAACTCCACAGAGAAGCAAAAACTCAGTGCGTCTCACCCAGAAACAAAGGTCCAGACTTGTAAAAAGTAATTTTGAGGAATAATCTATAAATAAGCTACATTAGAATTACATAAAAATGATCTGACAATTCTGATAATTTTTAAAACCTTAGTACAAATTTCATGTGTTCAGGTTTTCTATAAAAATAGGTGGGCTGGTGATGTGCTTAATAACCTTTGACCTTTCATCTGAAAATACTATCTGTCTGGGTTGACCTCAGCTCTTTGTGTTCATGTTACTGAAAGAGAAAACCAAATGTGGAATAGATTTAGTGGAAAGTTTATTTTTACACAATCCCTAGCTGGGAAAGACAGGGTGAAGGCAAAAAATGGTGGAAGTACCAATTTCCTCTCTTCCCTAACTGCTTCTGTACTTGAGCCTAAATCTGATGCTACTTTCAGATTTAAGAAGGGTTAATAATTCAGTCCCTAAATATGAAGGAAAGAAACCACCCTCTCTTTTCTGGCATCTGCCCCTACAAAAAAGGGCCATCAAGAAAACCAGTTTCAGGGGGGCGGCCCTAAGATGGCAGAGGAATAGGATGGGGAGACCACTTTCTCCTCCACAAATTCATCGAAAGAACATTTCAATGCTGAGTAAATTCCACAAAACAACTTCTGAATGTTGGCAGAGGACATTAGGCACCCAGAAAAGCAGCTCATTGTCTTCAAAAAAAAGGTAGGAAAAAATATAAAAGACAAAAAAAGAGACAAAAGAGGTAGGGAGAGAGCTCCGTCCTGGGAAGGAAGTCCCGTCCCAGGAAGGGAATCTTAAAAAGAGAGAAGTTTCCAAACACCAGGAAACACTCTCACTGCTGAGTCTGTGGCGAGCCTTGGAAGCACTGAGGGCAATATAACAGGGAAGAAAAATAAATAAATAATTTAAACCCACAGATTACGAGCCCAACGGTAACTCCCCCAGCAGAGAGGCAGTGCAGACGTCTGCATCCACCACTAGCAAGTGGGGCCTGGGCAGGGAGGCACAGGCTGCATTGCTTTTTAAGGATCAGGCCCAAATGCCCTGAGTGTAACCAGAGCAAACTAACTCGGGCTAGCAAACCAGACTGTGGGATAGCTACCACATGAGAAGCTCTAACATAAGACACTGCCAGGACCTCGCATAGAACAAAGGATGGAACAGAATTAGCTGGCTGCAGACCATCCCCCTCCAGTGACAGGCAGCCAGAGCCGGAAGGGCCAGAAGGGGGCAATAGCAGCCCCAGAGAGACATTAACTACCAAACCCCAAGCAGGCTTCTTTTCTAACTAAGACTTCCTTGGGTTCTGGACAGTCATCATCTGCCTGAGAAGGTGCTCCAGTTGTACACCTAGAAAATAGCAGCAGGGATGAGAGAGGTGATAAGTTGCAGCGACCACGCTCGCCAAACACCTGAGCTACTCGGATCTGGGAAGGGCACAAAACCCAGACCCAACCAAGTCTGCGCCTCTGAGGACTACCTGAGTGCCTGAGCCTGAGCGGCTTAGACCTAGGAGGTGCATGTGGCCCAGGGCCAGCCTCAGACTGTTCCCTGTGGAGCAACCTAGAGCCTGAGCTGTGTGCACTGTGAGCGGGGGCAGGCCCAGCGGGGCTGAGACACTGCGAGCACACGCCAGTGTTATTTGTTTGCAGCATCCCTCCCTCCCCACAGCACGACTGAACAAGTGAGCCTAAAAAAAAGTGTCCACCACCATCCCCCTTGTGCCAGGGTGGAAATTAGACCCTGGAGAGACCAGCAAACAGAAGCTAAAACAGAGGGAACCACCTTGGAAGTGACAGGTGCAATAGATTAAAACCCTGTCCTTAGTACCAATTACATAGGAAGGGGCCTATAGATCTTGAGAAATATAAGCCAGACCAAGGAACTATCTGAAAATGAACAGACCCCACACTGCCCACAACAACACCAGAGAAAGTCCTAGATATATCTTTACTATTTTTACGATCATTCTTGTTTGTTTGTTTTTTCTTTTCTTTTTCTTCTTTTTTAAAACACTTTAAAATTTTTAAGTCCTCTATTTTCAATTTTATAACCCACTATTACTTCAAAGAAGACCCTATTTTTAAAAGCAAATTTCATATATATATATATAAAGTGACAGGTGCAATAGATTAAAACCCTGTCCTTAGTACCAATTACATAGGAAGGGGCCTATAGATCTTGAGAAATATAAGCCAGACCAAGGAACTATCTGAAAATGAACAGACCCCACACTGCCCACAACAACACCAGAGAAAGTCCTAGATATATCTTTACTATTTTTACGATCATTCTTGTTTGTTTGTTTTTTCTTTTCTTTTTCTTCTTTTTTAAAACACTTTAAAATTTTTAAGTCCTCTATTTTCAATTTTATAACCCACTATTACTTCAAAGAAGACCCTATTTTTAAAAGCAAATTTCATATATATATATATATGTATATATATATATATTTAAATAATTCTTATGACTTTTTCTTCTTCTTTTCTTTAATATTATAGTTTTGAAAATCCAACCTCTACTCTAGATTTTTAATCTTTGCTTTTTGGTATTTGTTATCAATTTTGTACCTTCAAAACCCCAATCTTCAGTACCCATTTTTACTTGAGAGTGAGATTACTGGACATACTGCTCTCTTCTCTTTTGGACTCTCCTTTTTCTCCACCAGGTCACCTCTGTCTCCTTCCTCTCCCTTCTCTTCTCTACCCAACTCTGTGAATCTCTGTGTATTCCAGATGGTGGAGAACACTTAGGGAACTGATTACTGGCTGCATCTGTTTCTCTCTTTTTCATTCCCCTCTTTTATCCTCCTGGCCACTTCTGTCTCCTTTCTCCCTCTCCTCTTCTCTGTATAACTCCATGAACATCTCTGAGCAGTCCAGACTGTGGAGCGCACATAAGGAAGTGATTACTGGCTAGCTTGCTCTCTCCTCTTTTGATTCCACCTCATCTTCATGCAAAGATGGCCTCAATAAAACAGAAATGGTCTGGACCTAACAGAAGCAGAAGATATTAAGAAGAGGTGGCAAGAATACATGGAAGAACTGCACAAAAAAGATCTTCATGACCCAGATAATCATGATGATGTAATCACTCTTCTAGAGACAGACATCTTGGAATGTGAAATCAAGTGGGCCTTAGAAAACATCACTATGAAAAAAAGCTAGTGGAGGTGATAGAATTCCAGTGGAGCTGTTTCAAATCCTGAAAGATGATGCTGTGAAAGTGTTGCACTCAATGTGCCAGCAAATTTGGAAAACTCAGCAGTGGCCACAGGACTGGAAAAGGTCAGTTTTCATTCCAATTCCAAAGAAAGGCAATGCCAAAGATTGCTCAAACTACTGCACAGTTGCACTCATCTCACATGCTAGTAAAGTAATGCTCAAAATTCTCCAAGCCAGGCTTCAGCAATACATGAACCATGAACTTCCTGATGTTCAAGCTGGTTTTAGAAAAGGCAGAGGAGCCAGAGATGAAATTGCCAACATCCACTGGATCATGGAAAAAGCAAGAGAGTTCCAGAAAAGCATCTATTTCTGCTTTTTTGACTATGCCAAAGCCTTTGACTGTGTGCATCACAATAAACTGTGGAAAATTCTGAAAGAGATGGGAATACCAGACCACCTAACCTGCCTCTTGAGAAACCTGTATGCAGGTCAGGAAGCAACAGTTAGAACTGGACATG
>SJYC01130690.1:0-24229 GCA_006408675.1 Madoqua kirkii | reverse complement strand
TTAACAAATTCAAATAAAATAGTGTTATTTTTATTGATTTTTATATTTCACTTTATTTTTATAATCTAATTAAAAATGTTTTAATTTTAAAATATTCAACTGCAGAGAATTTCTGATAGATACAAATTTTGTAAGAAAAATGCTTCTCCTGGGACACTCTGAAGTTTTGTCATTCTTTTCCTTTGTTTTGTTTACAAACAATTTTATTGAAGTATAGTTGATTTACAATGTTGCATTTGTTTCCGCACTTGATATACAGCAAAATGAATCAGTTAGATGTATACATATTTCTATTTTTTTTAAGATTCTATTCCCGTATAGGTCATTACATAGTATTGAGTACAGTTTCCTGTGCTATACAATAGGTCCTTTTTAGTTAACTATTTTATATATAGTAGTAGCAGTAGTGTTAGTCGTTCAGTCATGTCTAACTTTTTGCAGTCCCTCAGACTGTAGCCTGCCAATCTGATTTGCCTGGGATTTGCCAAGCAAGAATACTGGAGTGGGTTGCCGTTCCCTTCTTCAGGCAGTCTTCCCAATCCAAGGATCGAACCCAGGTCTCCTGTATTGCTGGCAGATTCTTTACTGCCTGAGCTACAGGGAAGACTACTTTTTATATAGTGGTTTATTAATTCAGTCTCCTAGCATGAAGCCAGTTATCTATAATTTTATATGGTTCTCTTGTGAACTGCAGGGTTTACATTCATTAGCTTAACCTTTCTTCCTTGATCCAATGCAGGCCTTTGCTCAGCATTATCTCACAGCCCCCATGTCACAAGCTATCTGTAGCAGTACCAACTGCTGACAGCTTTCCTAACATGTTCTGTGTCTCCCCTTGCTCTCCTAATTCTTTTGCTGGCATTATTTTCATATCTGGTTTTTCTTCTAGATAATCCCACACATATTTTACAACACTCAGAAAACCCTATCTCTGTAAGGTTTTTCCTGTCCCACTTCTAGAAAGAAACAAATATTCGTTTTAGGCCTCTCAATATACAATGCAGACTTGAAAATCAAGTCTGACTATCTAAGACAAACTGTCATCTTCTTACCTGTAAAGCCTCTAAATGGCTGGATATGATTTGCCTTTATTTGTTCTTGTATCATTAGCACCTGCATGTATTACCTGGCCAACAAAGTTTTGATGGGGAAATGAAACTCATCTTTTGAAATTATGAACTCTGGTACAGAGATGTGTAGCTTTGAAGAATGAGGGCACAGAGCTACGAGTTGTAAATGATCTCTTTGCCGTTGATATGGTAAGAAACAAATCAGTGTGTCTCTTGGGATTATTAAACTTGGACCATTTCATCTGGGGCTTTGGATGAGCTATTTCTATTGAAAGCTGACTTCTATTTTTTAGGGCAGTCAGTGGTTTCAGACACTGGTCTGCAGCTGTGGCATTAAAACATATGCCGATATGTCAGTATGCCCAAGGAACAAAGTTCTTTTAGTTGGGAAGATTACCAAACCTTTTCATTTCAGTCCAACCCAGATATTCAGGGATGATATAAACAGCACGCTGTTTTATCTATCTGTGATCGCCTGGGGGAGTGTGTTGTATTTTATGGGCAACCTGGTGGCAGGAGATATATTGTCCAGTGGTTTTTCTATCTGCTGTTGATTTATGATTGAAGGTCAGATATACATGGCTCACCTGACAATGCTAACTACCTTTCACAAAATTATGGTCCTACTGAATGGATCAATGTCCCTGAGTACACGCTTTCCATCAGAGCTTCGTATGTAACAGTTACTGATGTAGGTTGGTTCTTGGCAATAGCATTAAACTTCAAGCTATAGACAATGAGGACCCTTGAACCTCCTGATGTGTGGCTCAGCCCTTAAGATCTTTACAGGGAATACAAATAGTGATGCTAAATCAGACTTATCTTTCTCCTCTCTTTAAGCTTCTTTTCCTCTCTAGTGTCACATTCTGCTGGTGTAAAGAAGTTAAGGGTCTGTCAACAGATATTTATTCTTTGCTGAGTCAGGAACTCACTCTATAGCTGTGTGTTTTTCATCCCCTTTCCATCTAGGAGCAGTGATTTGGGGTTCCAGTTAGGTGATGGATTCAGTTGAGAAATTCTTACATGAAGAGGGGTTTAAGGGTAGAAATCCTTACACATCTGCATTACATTCTAAAGTACTCAGTTGATGACTACCCAGAAAATGAGATATATAAGTGTGAAGCGAAGTCAAGTTGCTCAGTCATGTCCGACTCTTTGCAACCTCATGGACTGTAGCCTACCAGGCTCCTCCTTCCATGGGATTTTCCAGGCAATAGTACTGGAGTGGGGTGCCATTTCCTTCTCCAGGGGATCTTCCCGATCCAGATATCGAACTCTGGTCTCCCACATTGTAGACAGATGCTTTACCATCTGAGCCACCAGGGAAGTCCTAAATATAAGTGTACAGCTTAACAACTCATATTCCTATAGTTCTTGACATTCTATGAGTGCTCCCTCTTGCAGTCTCAAAGTGGTACAGTAGAAGTTGAGACAATGTATTCTAAAGCTAGAAAGGATTGGGTTTGATCCCTGCTGGTCATTATAAATGACTGGCCTTGAGTGTCTCTCTGTGCTCCTGGGATAATGGTGACAAAGTGCCACATGTAACATATCAGCTCAGTTCAGTTCAGTCACTCAGTCGTGTCTGACTCTCTGCAACCCCATGAATCACAGCATGCCAGGCCTCCCTGTCCATCACCAACTGCTGGAGTTCACTCAGACTCATGCCCATCGAGTCAGTAATGCCATCTAGACATCTCATCCTCTGTCATCTGCTTCTCCTCCTGCCCCCAGTCCTTCCCAGCATCAGAGTCCTCTCCAATGAGTCAACTCTTCGCATGAGGTGGCCAAGGTACTGGAGTTTCAGCTTTAGCATCATTCCTTCCAAAGAAATCCCAGAGCTGATCTTCAGAATGGACTGGTTGGATCTCCTTGCAGTCCAAGGGACTCTCAAGAGTCTTCTCCAACACCACAGTTTAAAAGCATCAATTCTTCGATGCTCAGCCTTTTTCACAGTCCAACTCTCACATCCATACATGACCATAGGAAAAACTATAGCCTTGACTAGATGGACCTTAGTCGGCAAAGCGATGTCTCTGCTTTTGAATATGCTATCTAGGTTGGTCATAACTTTTCTTCCAAGGAGTAAGCGTCTTTTAATTTCATGGCAGCACTCACCATCTCTACATAGTAAGCATTCAATAAATATTAGTTATTTTTATAGTTTATTAGCATTTTAGCTAGTGACTTTATTAATGTCCATCTTCTCTAAATGTTCTTTAATAATATTATTATCAGTATGTGCCTCAGCTTTAGCATTATAACAAGGCAAAAATACTCTAAAGGCTATCCCATCTATAGTTCTCCAAAAACACTAATATTGAAAGTGAAAGTCTTCGTAGCTCAGTCATGTCCAACTCTTCGCGGCCCCATGAACTGTAGCCTGCCAGGCTTCTCTGTCTATGAAATTTGCCATACAAGAATACTGGAGTAAGTTGCCATTTCCTTCTCCAGGGGATCTTCCTGACTCAGGGATCGAATCCAGGTCTCCTTCATTGCAGACAGATTCTTTTCTGTATGAGCCACAAGGAGATTTTAGTAAAAATACTTATCATTCTATATTATAATTTTGGTATTTTAGTGTTTTTTCTAGAAATGGTTTCTCTGAACATGTTATCTGAAAAACTGTCACCTTGATAATTTCTAACTAAGAAGGTTATGTACTAAGATTATTAGGATAGAGTAGAGATTGAAGGCATGCTGCTGCTAAGTCGCTTCAGTCGTGTCTGACTCTGTGTGACCGCATAGACGGCAGCCCACTAGGCTCCACCATCCCTGGGATTCCCCAGGCAAGAACACGGAGTGGGTTGCTATTTCCTTCTCCAATGCATGAAAGTGAAAAGTGAAAGGGAAGTCGCTTAGTTGTGTCAACTCTTCGCGACCCCATGGACCACAGCTTACCAGGCTCCTCTGTCCATGGGATTTTCCAGGCAACAGTACTGGAGTGGGGTGCCATCACCTTCTCCATTGAAGGCATGAGTTTAGGAACATGTTCCACGTTCCAGAACATGGAACAAAGCTATGCTTTAACTCCTTTAATTACATATTATATGAATTTGGATCAGTTATCCTTTCCTAGTAGCACTTATTTTTTTATAAAATGAGAACAACAGATATGAGTAACAAAATTCACAGGAATTTTATGACAGTGGATTAAAAACATAGTGGGCTTCCCTTGTGGCTCAGCTAGTAAAGAATCTCCCTGCAACACAGGAGACCTGGGTTCAATCCCTGGATTAGGATGATCCCCTGGGTAATAGCATCTGGCTTATAATTAGCACTTCTGAATGCAAACTCCTTTCCCAATAGAAGACTTGGCCTGAAAATATCCAAAATCTAGTACCCAGAGAGACAGACAAAATAGGAACAAGAAACACTGTTAGCAACAAGTTTGGATCTAAGAGAAGTAGTCACTGCTAATTTCTAGTCTAACTTCAAAGAACTTCTATTCACCAAAGTGTGTAATGGAGAAATACCACTTGGAAGATGTCTAGAAAACTGCAGGCATAATACCATTTATGATCTCTCTGAAATATTTTGCATTCATAGCCTCCCTAATAGTGACACCCAGGGAGAAAGTGAGGCAGCACAACTGAGTACTGCAGTCATCTGAGCTCCATGGTCTTTGTTAACTGAAAAAAAAAAAAGTAAAAACTGAATTGTGGTAATTGACAGAAGTATTTCCAAAGCATATGTGGTGGGGGGGGGGGGGCAGAAAAGTGTCCTAGTTGAGGCTGTTTGGCTTAATCAAGCAGCAGTTTTGAGTAGGCCATATTTAGGGGGCTTCCCCAGTGACTCAGCAGTAAAGAATCCACCTGCAATGCAGGACATGCAGGATATGTGGATTCAGTCTCTGGGTGGGAAAGATTCTCTAGAGAAGGGCCTGGCAATCCACTCCAGCCTTCTTGTTGGGAAGATCCCATGGACAGAGGGGCCCTGACAGTTATAGCCCACAGGGTCACAAAGAGTCAGACATGAGTGAAGAGACTGAACACAAGCACAAGTTCATATTTTTAATTTACCAAGACTAATGACTGAGTCCTTTGAGTACATAGACAATCTCTGGCTTAGCAGAGTATAACACTGGGCTCAAAGTCTTAAAAATTGCTCTGGGATTAATAGATGGGTGAATGAATAAAGTGTTGAGATATTCAATAAAAGTTTCCCAAGAAATGGTTGGTTAGTTAATTAATTAATTGGGATACAGTTAGGGAGTAGGTGACTCATGAGCCCCAATGACTCAGGCATAATTCTAATTTTTCTTCAATGTTTCATAACATTTCAAATACCTTTTACTTCTAATGAGTGATTTTGAGATTCTTCCAAATACTCACTAGCCAAGAACAGTCAGCATATTTTCTACAACTTGGCTAAAATTATAATGTGTGGAGAGAAAAGGAGTCTAATTTTTTAAATGGAGTGTGAGAGGTTCACTGTAGGGAATCAGATTGCCTCAAGAGTTCTTAACTCTTTGTGATTGGTGTTAAAAAAAAATTGATTTGGAAAATAAAGACATTTTTTGGTTCTCCTCTAGCCACTAGCCACAGCAATATGCCTAATTCTCTCTTATTCACAGGCCCCTAAGGAAAGTTTCCTTATAACAATAGACAACAATATGTTGACTCATTAATCTTCCCCTTTTTAGCTTTCAGTTGTTCTGAAGATTGGAGCTTTGTGGTGTAGGCCAACTTTAAGACATGGTATTCTTTCAGCTATTAGAAATAATCATGAGCCTTTTGAGTAAATTTCATGCATCTGTGGGAATATGGATTATTACATCCCCAAAGTATCATCTGTCTCATCAATGTTTTGAAAATGATTAAAGAAACACAACATAGGACTACAATATGGGACATTCCCTAAGAATTGACTGCCAAAGAAGTATATATATATTTTATTCCAATCATTTGAAGTCACAAAGCTATCTGGGTCTAGTTGTTTTCCATACAATAGATAGGCATAGTCTTCTAAGAGATTAATCCATTACTAAAGTCAGTCAAAACTTTGGATTGGTTTCTGTTATTGGATTTTGATATATATTCTTGATTCAATTAGGTTTTTCCAGAAAATATTGTCCAACTTTTTAATACTAAAAAGTTATTTATGCTACATCATATGAAAGTGAAAGGCTTAGTCTCTCAGTCGTGTCTGACTCTGTGACCCCATGGACTGTAGCTGGCCAGGCTCTCCTGTTCATGGAATTCTCCAGGCAAGAATACTGGAGTGGGTAGCCATTCCCTTCTCCAGGGATCAAATCAGGGATCAAACCCAGATCTCCTGCACTGCAGGCAGATTCTTTACTATCTGAGCCACCAGGGAAGCCCTATGCTACCTCATAAATGGCTCAATATATTTTAAGAGGTAGCAAAACACAAAAGTGCTATGGTTGTTTTGTCACTGTAGAGTTCATAGCTGCACTATCCAAATTGACTATTTTATTTTAAAATTTAATTTAGTTAAAACTGTTAAAGAGAAAAAACACAGACTCCAAATAGTATCACTTGGGCTAAAGCCCATGATATCAAACCTAGATATCATACTTAACCTAATTGAAGTTTTGAGCTTGTTTCTACCCAATTCATGAATAGTCTAATAAAGCCAGTTAGATCTTCACATTTTCTCAGCTGAATATTTTTTAACAAAATTAAAAATTCAGTTTCTCAATCACAATAGTCATGCTGTAAGTACTCTATAATTGCACATGGCTAGTTTAATGGACAGCATATATATGGGGCATGCAATCATTGCTGAATTTTCTACTGGACAGTACCAGTCTAGAGTGACCAATAAAGATGTCTCAATTACAAGAGACTTAATTGATGTCTGCACGGTAAGTCACTTGGTGTTATACTCATCTCCATCAGCTCAGCAAGTTAGAAGGATATGTGTTTATCCTGGATGACATATGAAGTCCTCCATAGGCAATTACTTCAAGTTTCAGGATTCTGAAATTCCATGTCACTCTTTTTTTACCTTCTGCTTCTACTCCCATTTCCCCAGTTAACTCTTCATTTCTTAAATGTTCTTTAAGAATGGCGGCATGCTGTCTGGTTGGGGGTAAGGAGAGAAAGGAAAAAGGATTAGAGGGCACACTGATGTATAAGCAATAAAGCCCTGGTGTTCTGGGTTTAGAAGTTCTCACATTGTAAGAGGTTCTAAAGTTTCACTTTAGAAAAAGAAGGAGCCTTTAAAATGTTGATTTCTGCTTTTTCTGGCAACCTTAACTTCCTGGTTCAAAGGAAAGACATATATAAATGAGGCCCATAAGACTTCCTTGACATCAAATCGCTCTTACAGCACAACATTTTGATGAGTTAAGTGTAAATGAACCAGAAACATATGGATTAAATTTCCCCCATGATAGTAAGAGGTTAGAAAAATTGAGGGTGAAACATGCCTGGGAAAATGCTGGGCTCTCAGTGCTTAAAACTCAGAGCATGCCGTTTTGCTCCCAGCAAAATGTAAAGTGGAATCAGTCACCTCAGTTCTGTGTCTTATTCAAAGCTTCCGGGGGAAACTGGAAATGACATTTGGGATTCCCATTTATCTGACAGATCTATAATCTAGGTTGAGAGAGTTCCCTATGTACTTGGCACAATGGTGAGAAAAGGGGAGGGTGAGTGGAGCGGGGAGAGTGTTCCTTTCCCTGTACCAGTGAGTAGAGTCAGCTTTGATAAGATGGGGTTGCCTGGCCCATCAAGACCTCTTAGAAAAACTGGCATTTTCTGAAAGACAAGCCCTTTTGTATCTGATAACACTAACAGTCTAGCCTGCCTTTTGGGAGCCACTGAAAGATTTGAAGTGGATCAGATTTGAATCAGATCATCAGGCAGCACCGAGGAGGGTGAATACAAAGGAGGACAGATGTAAGTGAAGAAAAATAAGTCAGGGAGTGTAGGCAGGAAGTGGGAGGCCCAGAATTCAGGGGCAAATATAAGTATTTAGGGAAAATGTTAGAGCTTTATGATCCATTTGATACAGAAGATAAAGTGAGGCAGTGCGGTAGGAATTAAGTCATTTGTTCAAAGTCATAACTTTTTTCACTTCAAGGTTTTTTTCACCCCAATGTTTCTGACTTACATAAATCAAGTAACCTGGATAGTCATCAATTTATTCAATCATTGATAAGTATTTACTGAGTATATGTTGTGAGTAAGACATTGTATTAGGTATTTGAAACTATGACGCTGAGCTGGGGGAGAGTTACTGCTGTAGTAGGGAAAATAGGTCACTAGTATCTATGACATTGTTCTCCAAAATTATTCCTGAAGACAGACTAGATAATCAGAGAAACTAAATCACTCCTAATCCAACTAGACTCTTTCAAAACCTTTGTTGTCATACTTTGGCTTGAAGGTTTTGAAATAAGCTTGAGTTGAGGAAGAGCTATCTCTTTTCCCTAAATCAGTTTGTCTGTGATGAGCCATTGGCCGGTGTCACTTGGCAGGCAGCAATATGCTGCATTAAAGGAAATTGCCACTATTAATACTTGTAGGCCCTCATAAATCACTACCTCCATGCAGAATCTTAGATCAAAATACATGTGGTCAGGCCATTGCCCCAAAAAACTAACTGATTCTTTCAAAAGGGCTATCTGTCACCTTGTTTTGTGAATAGAAGTAATAGCTTTTCTGTTCATGGCTGGCCTTGGCCTAGAAAGAAAAATCCCTGTTATTCTTTTAATTCAAGATCATATGATTTGATGAGTTCTCACATGATGAATTCTTGTTTAACATAAGGGCTAGAGGGATGAAAGGGAGAAATGGTAGGATCACCTCCCAGAAATTATTACACTGACCCATGTTCTCACTCAGTGAAAAATACATAAAGCTGAGATTTAAACTGAAGTCTATCTACCTCCCCAATCAATATTCTCTTTACACTACCATAAGTTGAAAGTAAGTCAGCCTAATTAATCAAGTTAATCATCTCTCTCTTCCAAATTTCATCTACCAGTAGGTGCCAAAGAGAGAGAAAAGCTAGTCCACAAGTCAAGGAATAAAGAATAGATCTTTATACTCTACTATAGAATTTCTAACACAGATTAAGCTTAAATGTAAAAGACATGATGGCCTCCTCTACTAGCTGAGAAACTCATGATGATTTGGGAATGCATATATACATCATCTGGTAGCTCATGAGGTGAAGAATCCACCTGCAATGCAGGAGACCTCGGTCGATTCCAGGGTCAGGAAGATCCCCAGGAGAAAGAAATAGCTATCCACTCCAGTATTTTCACCTGGAAAATCCCATGCACAAGAGAGCCAGGTGGGCTACAGTCCATGGGTCACAAAGAGTCATGACTGAGCAGCTAAGCATGAAGCATGTACATCATCAACTGGAACTTACCATGTTTGCTATGTTTGTGAAAGATTAAAACTTTTGTGTTATTGTCATAATGAGTCTGAGTCTAGGTTTTTCCAATTTCCTGCTGTGTCAGTCAGTTCAATTCAGTCACTCAGTCATGTCTGACTCTGTGACCCCATGGACTGCAGCACAGCAGACTTCCCTGTCCATCACCACCTCCCAGAGCTTGCTCAAACTCATGTCCATCGAGTCAGTGATACCATCCAACCATCTCATTCTCTGCCATCCCCTTCTCCTCCTGCCTTCAACTTTTCCCAGCATCAGGGTCTTTTCAAATGAGTCAGACTTTGCATCAGGTGGCCAAAGTATTGGAGCTTCAGCTTCAGCATCAGTCCTTCCAATGAATATTCAGGACTGATTTCCTTTAGGACTCCTTGCTTTGTAAACTTGGTCAAGTCACAATTTTTCTGCATCTCAATTTCTTCGTCTAGATAATGGGAAAAGTAAGATCACTATCTCCTAAGATCGTTTGAAAATTAAATGATTTATTATATTTAAGGTCTTAGAACAGTGTCTGACATATTTTAATACTTAATAAATGTCACCTATTATCTTCTTTTCCTCCTATATGAACTTCACACTAACTCGCCTAATATTTTGACTACCATTTATTGGGAATTTATTATACATCAGGCATATGCTTCATATATATTATCTACATTGTATTATAAAAAACCTTAAGAGCTATGTACTATTCATTCATTTAATTCATATTTATTCAGGGCTTTCTTCATGCGTGTCAATGTCTGAGACACTGAGAATATATTAGTGAATAAAACAAAGCATCTTTCAATTGAAATGAAGAAATAAAAGCAGTATATTCCATGGACAGTATAATGTAAATAAAATAAAACCTGAAACTGCTCCATGATGGAACCAGCGCAAGAATGTCAATCTTTGGGGAAAACAGAGCTGAGAATTTTAGAGAAAAGATTGGAGTCTCAACAACATCTGAACCTCTGGTTCAAACTATGCCTAGAGCTGCCATATTTCTGAAGTTGTAAAATTTACAAGGCAATACATTCTCTATATGTAACTAGTTTGGTTTTCCTCATCGGTGTTTTTACTGATGTCTTTGTTTTGCTTCGTAACTGAAAGCATCTTAAACAATAGACAAAGCAAAGGTCAAAGCCAGGCTTCCTCCTTGCCTAGATTCATTGCCTTCATCTCTCTATCATCTCTTCTTGACTTGTCCTTCTTTTACTCTTCTTTATCTCCTTTCCTCCCTAGTTTCCAGCTCTTTTACTCTTCAAAATTCATATGGCTCCTATCAACACCACTGGTAGAAACATTAACAGACATAACAATGCGCTCCCGAAATATTTCATAGAAAAATATGTTAGGGCTGGAAGGGACTTTGAGAGATAATGGGTTCCAGCCCCTTCCTTCAGGCAGATAAGCTATTATTATTCTCAAGAGGCAAATGAAGTCCAGAAATACTAAATGACTTGTTCAAGCTAGTTAATGTCAGACTGGGGAATAAACACCAAATCAAAGGGTCAGAGAATCACAGCACTCAGAAGCTATGAGGATTTCAGAGACCACCTGGTTCTAACCCACTCATTTGATATCTGGGGAAATAGCATTGCTGATGGTTAATGACATGTCCAAGGCCATATTGCTAGTCTATGGCAGACCTAGGATGAACACAAACTTTCTGAATCCCGTTTTAGTGCTATTTCCACCAGTCTAAACTGCTTCTGCCTTTCTAATGCATTTTTTAAAGTGTTGGACAATTATTGAAATTAGTGTGCCAAAACTTGAAGTTCAGTGCTCTGTCAAAAGGGCTTTAAATCCTCTATATTGCCTTGATCACTGTGGGAACTGTATCTATACACAGCATAGGATTCAGAAATAAATTTAACTATAAATCCATAAATAATTTTTGTTGAAATCAGTTGCTTTATTCCTAAAGTATTCCTAGTTAATTTTTAATAAATGTTTACTTCCTCTCAAAGTTAATTCTCTAGCATTTGTGGTAGGAAGGGGATTGGGCACTAAAAGCTTGTTTCTTCACTCCTGCACTTACTTGGAACACTCTGCACTTTTATTATAAGAATCCTTTTTTTTTTTTTTTTACCAACAACTACTAGGATGGGGTTGCTCTGGACATTGAAGGTAAAAGAAACTGGGGTGTCAATATCTATAATGAGAGCACATTTCCCATGTCATTAACTCATACAAGTACTTTTTCAGACCCTGTGGAATAAGGCTGATGCCACCAACTTGCTGAAAGTTCTTTTTTTAATGTTTATATTTCTTTTAAGTTCAAACTTCATGACTCTTTTCTTCACTCTCTTTTCATCTGAGACTAACACAGCCATAGGTCAAAGGCTTTTATGCAGTCTTCCTTCTAAGTCCTGGATTCTCATAGTAAGACTCCTCTCATCACTACCCTTCCTAAGTACTTTTCACACTTGACAATGTTCCCCAAGGAAACAAAGTTCAATATCTATAACCAGGATTTTTATGTTATATTTCCATGCCAATAAAACTCCAAACTCTCAGTTGGGTAAAATGAGATTTTTGGATACCCTCTCCCACCCCTATTCATGCTGCATGGGCTGCGTGGTTCAGTTAGAGATTTCCCTCTGCGTTGTCATTGTACTTATTTACTACCCAGGCTGAATGGGAAACTTAATGTTGCTATGGCAGAAAGAAAAGAGTTTTAGAGGTTTTAAGATTAGCAAATAAATTCTCTTAGCTCAAAAACGATGCATACAAAACTTGTGTTCAAATCCATTAGTCAAAGAAAGTCACATGGTTATATCTAATTTCAAGTGCACAATATGCATGCATGTTCCTAAAGACCACCATGCAACATTTAGATAAGCTATTTCTCAAAGAAAGTGGATTGACAGAAGGAGGAGGAGGAGGAGAAGGAAAGGCATGAGGGCTAGTGAACTTTGGGAATTTACTTACGGTGCTTAAATTTTGGTGTTTCCTCTACTGTCTAGACCCTTCAGTGGTAGCCACATAACATAGAAAGAGTCAGAGCCGAATATCTATTCTGCTACTAGAATGTAGCCATATTTTGTTCCCTGGGAGATGGAGAGAGTGAGTTTCAAACATCTTTAAGTAACCAATTAGGGTCTTTATTTCTCTGCTCAGTAATACATTTTACTCAAATAAAAGTCTGTGTACTATTTTTATTATTATTCCATACTTTCAATGACCATTTTACTTAATCAGTTCAGTTCAGTTCAGTCGCTCAGTCATGTCTGACTCTTTGCAACCCCATGAATCGCAGCACGCCAGGCCTCCCTGTCCATCACCAACTCTCGGAGTTCACTCAGACTCGCGTCCATCGAGTCAGTGATGCCATCCAGCCATCTCATTCTCTGTCATCCCTTCTCCTCCTGCCTCCAATCTCTCCCAGAATCAGTCTTTTCCAATGAGTCAACTCTTCTCATGAGGTGGCCAAATTACTGGAGTTTCAGCTTTAGCATCATTCCTTCCAAAGAAATCCCAGGGCTGATCTCCTTCAGAATGGACTGGTTGGATCTCCCTGCAGTCCCAGGGACTCTCAAGAGTCTTCTCCAACACCACAGTTCAAAAGCAGCAATTCTTCGGCACTCAACCTTCTTCACAGTCCAACTCTCACATCCATACATGACTACTGGAAAAACCATAGCCTTGACATATATAGTTAATTTTTTGTTCATCAACTGAATGATTACATTAAAATGTCTAAAACTACTAAAAATGAAGTTATTCTTCCTAACTAAATGTTTATTGCATAAAGCTACAATCAGTACATCACTTTAGACCTTCCTAGATTAAAAATAATCTATCAGACATTTTAAGATATTATTTTGAATTACAAGAAAACACCAAAGTTTATAGATTATACCCAATATTTTTCTATCTCCAATAAAGGTAACACTCTAAAAGAAGTTTCTCTGGAAATTTGTTGGCCCTAGTGTAGATTCTTTTAATCTTTCAAGATCTATTAAAAATTAAAAATAGCTGTGCAAATAATAGAGACAAATGTTTTTATGCCAGTGAGACATTTTCTGTAGATGGTACTTGATTTTCCATCTATGAGTTACTGTTGGTGTCCACTTATTCTGGTGAAATTATTGCTTTTATTTTACCTGATAGCTTTAAAATAGAAAATCTCTTCCTCAGGTCAATTCTTAGTTTTAAAAACTAAAATCCATTCGATATGGAGTCATGGACTGGAAGCAACCTTGTCACTTATCTCTTTCAAATTCTCAGTCATGCAGAAACAACCTCTCCAGTATGAAAAAGAAATAGACACCCAGCCACTTTTAAACTCTTCTAGTAATCTATATCTTACTAGCTAGTCCATTTTTTTGGTTGGGTTTGGCAGTGGCAGGGACAAATTGAGGTGGGTCATAATGTTGAAATGGGTTAAAAGGTCACAATAATTACATTTAAATAGAACTCATCTTCATGTGTCTCCATGCATTGATCTTATTTCTTCTTTTCTTATATATATATAAAAATCCCGAGGCTCCATTTTTATACTTAGTCTTTATATATTTGTAGTTAGCTACACTGGCTCCTAAGCCTTTTATTTTCTTAAGCTTATCACGTCAACAGCCTTCAGATGTTCTTTATATGAGATGGATCAGTTTTTATTGTTCTTCTTTGGGTACAGTCATTTGTCACTGTCACTCCTTAGGGCATAGTGCTGTGTGTGGGAATCTTCTCTTACTGGAATTTCACAAGATGCTTCATGATGAGTTACTGCCCATCATGCTTGGAGAAAATGTGCTAAGACAAACTGAGTGTAAATGTGCCTTAGAAAAATTTTTGTGGTCAAATAAGAAATAGACTCTTTGTTTCAAAATATGGCATGAATGCAGACACATTTTGTAAGTATATAAATGGACTAGAGATAATAGGAATATCAATCAAATGTCTGATCCTCATGAAGATGGGGCTATATTTAAGACAGAATAATAACTGCAGTAATCAGATGACATATTTAGTAGCTCAAGGGCCCCTTCAGTGGTTCTTTTCCCTTTAAAAGCAGCCATTGATTAACTCTTATGATGGGGCTCCCTGAGTCAATATGACTCAGTTCTTTTCCTGAGTCTGTTTTTCATGATATATTCCCCTTTTCTTTTCTCCCAGAATAAGTAAACAACCATTCCCTCACATCTATAACTCAGATTTCCAAAGAAATCTATTTGGTCCACGAAGTCATCATTATCAGACAGAGCTGTTGCACCAGTTGTATATATGGTGAACCTATCAATTTTCTTTCTTTGGGTTAGATGGCCACCCCTGGACCATCATGATCAGTCATGATCACGGGAAAGTCAAGCCACATGATACAAAACACAGCTCCCTTTTAATAAGGAAATGCTTATGGTTGCCACCTTCTCTGGAGTGCCAGTCATTGTGACATCAAGAGTCTAATGAATTCCCCTTTGGGATCAAAGGGAAAGGAGTAGAGTAGATAACCCAGCTATACACCTGAATAAATTTGTTAATTTTATGAGGAAGTAAGACAATTATTTAAGGTCTTTTCTGAAGACAACCCCTTAGGTCTTATACTTTGGGAATGACTGTGAATAAGAGGTTGCTGACTAGAAAAGCACCAGAGAAGGGAAAGTAAGTGGCACTGCTTCCTGGTATATGAAAAGCTTCATGAAGGCAGGGACAATGAGGCACATTACTCTAAAAACTAAGTCCAACATTTGAACACATAGTAGATCTCCATAAACATAGATTAAAAGAAAAAAAAAGAAGACTCTTGCAAATAGAACTGCCTTATGACCCAGCAGTCCCACTGCTGGGCATACACACCAAGGAAACCAGAATTGAAAGAGATTGCAGCATTGCTTATAATAGCCAGGATATGGAAACAACCTAGATGTCCATCAGCAGATGAATGGATAAGAAAGCTGTGGTACATATACACAATGGAGTATTACTCAGCTCTTAAAAAGAACAAATTTGAATCAGTTCTAATGAGATGTATGAAACTGGAGCGGATTATGCAGAGTGAAGTAAGCCAGAAAGAAAAACACCAGTACAGTATACTGACACATATATATGGAATTTAGAAAGATAGTAATGATGACCCTGTATGTGAGACAACGAAAGAGACACAGAGGTATAGAATGGACTTTTAGCCTCTGAGGGAGAGGGAGAGGGTGGGATGATGTGGGAGAATGGCATTGAAACATGTATACTATCATGTAAGAAACGAAGCGCCAGTCTATGTTCAATACAGGATACAGGATGCTTGGGGCTGGTGCACGGGGATGATCCAGAGAGATGATATGGGGTGAGAGGTGGGAGGGGGTTTCGGGATTGGGAGCTCGTGTACACCTGTGGCTGATTCATGTCAATGTATGGCAAAACCAATACAGTATTGTAAAGTAGAATAAAGTAAAAATAAAATTAAAATAAATAAATGAACAACTGAAAGAGACCTCAGGATCACTTTAAATAGAGGTTTCTGAAAACAGGAAAATAGGTTTCTTTTCCACAGAAACTATAGACACTGGCCAATGAGGAAGCAGGAGATAAGACTCTGACTTCTGATAACTTAATTAACATAGGATTATTTTGATTAAATATTTTCTATTTTTTCCCAAAGAATAGTCAGATCATTCAGTTACCTCTGGGCTTACTCATGTGGATATTATTTAATCTTAAAGATTAAGTTTGGGGTTCCCAGGCGGCACTAGTGGGAAAGAATTTGCCTGCCAGTGCAAGAGATGCAAGAGAACAGGTTTGATCCATGGAGTGGGAAGATCTTCTGGAGAAGGAAATGTCCACCTGGCATGCATATTGTAAAATTAGTACCACTATCAAATGCCTTTTTAGGCTCTTTGTATGCTTCAGTAATTCATTTTCTTCTATTTTCACATGGCTTGTGTCTATACCAGTGACGGCAAATACTGACCCAAGTACTATCAGTCTATACTATGCCCATGCAGACATCATTAATCAACTATAGCACTTGCCTGTAGGGTGAAGTAGCTTCTTTGATGATAACCTCAGGCTTAGCTCCTACCTGATTCTGTAGACTCATTCTAATGTTAGCATTTGCCAACATGGCCACCCAACATTTGCCAGGTTTCTATGGCTTCAGATAACTTTAGAACAACTGAAAGAGACCTCAGGATCACTTTAAATAGAGGTTTCTGAAAACAGGAAAATAGGTTTCTTTTCCACAGAAACTATAGACACTGGCCAATGAGGAAGCAGGAGATAAGACTCTGACTTCTGATAACTTAATTAACATAGGATTATTTTGATTAAATATTTTCTATTTTTTCCCAAAGAATAGTCAGATCATTCAGTTACCTCTGGGCTTACTCATGTGGATATTATTTAATCTTAAAGATTAAGTTTGGGGTTCCCAGGCGGCACTAGTGGGAAAGAATTTGCCTGCCAGTGCAAGAGATGCAAGAGAACAGGTTTGATCCATGGAGTGGGAAGATCTTCTGGAGAAGGAAATGTCCACCTGGCATGCATATTGTAAAATTAGTACCACTATCAAATGCCTTTTTAGGCTCTTTGTATGCTTCAGTAATTCATTTTCTTCTATTTTCACATGGCTTGTGTCTATACCAGTGACGGCAAATACTGACCCAAGTACTATCAGTCTATACTATGCCCATGCAGACATCATTAATCAACTATAGCACTTGCCTGTAGGGTGAAGTAGCTTCTTTGATGATAACCTCAGGCTTAGCTCCTACCTGATTCTGTAGACTCATTCTAATGTTAGCATTTGCCAACATGGCCACCCAACATTTGCCAGGTTTCTATGGCTTCAGATAACTTTATTTATAGTGTTTCCTGGGTATGGAGGAAATTAATGTTTGCATGAAGTCATTAGTATTGGTCAGTTTCCAGTTCAGTTATTTTACTTTTCAACCTGTTATTCCTCATCTATCTGGGGTGGATATCTTTTTTTTTTTCCCTTTCAAGACTAACTTACAGCATTCCTGGGGTCAAATTAAAATTCATGACCAAACCTCTGGAACTCAGACTTATTCCCCAGATTGTATAATTTTTTTGTAGAGCAGAAATCTAATGCTGTATAGGTGAAGCTCTCATTCAGCCCAAGCACTAAAGAAGTGTTTCTGATCAGAAATGAATCAGGTGAAAAAAGATAAATTGACCAACCAGAAAAGGCATTCAATAGCTAATCAACAGATCTACCTGTGTAAGAGATATCTAATCAGACAGAATTTCAGTCATTTCTGACCAGGTTCTCCTTGATTATACACAAAAACACTCAATATTTATCTGTCTGCATGTTTCACTGAAATTTGCAAACCAACACATCCAATGTAGGGTTCTGCATCTTCCTTCTAATCATTTAATTACCCTTTAGTTTCTGTCATACACTGATTCAACAAATATTTCTTGAGCATCCACATGTGTTAAGAACTATACAAAATGCTCTTAATATGTCAAGGGATAAATGGATCTAGTTCTTGCTGTCATGAAGTTTATGGTGTAATAGAATGAAAGAAATAGAATAAGCAATTACACAAGTGATTGGTCACGAAACATAGAAGATGAGAACCATGCATACTTCTGTCTTGTTCTCACTAAATCCCTCAAGATTTCCTTGTCTAAATCTCCTTTGAATCCTAATCTTTCTATGCATTCCTATTTCCACTGCCAAAGTTCACTCTTATCAGCTCTCTTCTGTACTGAAATAATAATTTTATTTTCCCTCAAATGCAGTTCTCATATATCCAGCACCAAAATGTTCTAAAATGCAAAATCAGCTTCAAAACCTCTGAATATTCCTAAAGTATAATTTCCAAGGCCCTTCACCTAGTCTACAAAACCCTCCAAGATGGTCCATTATGCTCGCTTCTACACCTATCACTCTTTACCTATACTCACTTCTGTACCACTCACTCTATACCTACCTTTCTTATGCTCACAACAATAACATTTTCCATATTTGGAAAATATGGGAAATATTTTTACATTTATTTCTAAAGATACTTCCATATTTCACACATTTTACATGCCACTATGATTCTGCTCATGGTATGTCCTCTACCTAGAATGATTTCTCTCTCTGCTTGGCTTTCCTAACTTTGAACTATCCTCAAATACTAAAGATTCAGTTCTGAGATCTCCAACTCTCCATGAATGAATCAGGAATTTTGTTGTACTTTCCAAACACCTGGATATGTCTCAAACATTGTACTCACTTCTTTGTACTACAACTGTCTGCTTATAAGCTTTACACCATGGCCTGCTGGGATTCTTCAGGGAAAGGATTCTATTTTCATCATCTTTGGGAACTTAGAGCCTATTTTAGAGTTTGACACATAGCAAGCACCCTAGAAATATTTTTAATGTATGGATGAATGAATGGCCTACAAATAAGACATCCACATTTGGTGGATAAAATATTTGTTGGTCAAAATCCTACCCATTTATTTTCCACATCATCTGCCTGTCTGTCCCAGAGAAGGCAATAGCAACCCACTCTAGTACTCTTGCCTGGAAAATCCCATGGACAGAGGGGCCTGGTAGGCTGCAGTCCATGGGGTCCCTAAATCAGACACGATTGAACGACTTCACTTTCACTTTTCACTTCATGCATTGGAGACGGAAATGGCAACCCACTCCAGTGTTCTTGTTTGGAGAATCCCAAGGACGGGGGAGCCTGGTGGGCTGCCGTCTCTGGGATCGTACAGAGTCGGACATGACTGAAGCGACTTAGCAGCAGCAGCAGCAGCAGCAGCCTGTCTGTCCTGCAAAGCCATTTGACTTACTCACATACATAATAAATCAAGACTTGATGGCAAGATTGCATCTAATTCTATTAATAGTAGATATGCAGGCAGGGCAGCTTTTTGGTTAATGCAAACACTTTGCTTGGCTAAACAATTCCGGTTGATGTTTTTGTTCTTTCTTTCTTTCTTTTTAAGAATGCACTTTAACAGCTGTTTTAAGTCACCATTCAAAGCTCCAGGCTATCCATTATGTTACAGTGATTGACTTGATCCATTCCCACACACTGCTTTAGGTCAAAACTCCATTGTGGTATGAATCCCTTCACCAACTCAAACAAGCTGCCCTCCACTCCTGAGTTGGTCTGTGGATCTAGTTTTTCATTCAAGCATGTACTATTTTGTATATGTTTATACACGTCTTATGGGAAAACAAAGTAAGGAGGTCAGAGATAGCTGTTATAGTCTGCTTTACTTCAGGTTTTTAACATGTACTATTTCCCATTTTGAAACTGTTCAATCATGTCTGACTCTTTGCAACCCCATGGATAGTCTATGGAATTCTCCAGGCCAGAACTCTGGAGTGGGTAGTCTTTCCCTTCTCCAAGGGATGTTCCTGACCTAGGAATAGAACCGGGTGTCCTGCATTGTAGCAGATTCTTCACCAACTGATCTATCAGGGAAGCCAATTTTACCAACAATACAAGAAAGTAAGTTCACATAAATCATTTTAAAGATAATGAAACTGAGATTTAGTCATATGAGATAGTTTTCTTAGGAATCTACAGCTGGTGGTGGTGATGTTAGGAGAGGGTAACAGGCAGGAAGGCCAGGGGTTTCCAAATGGAGGAAATATCCTGCAAGTGTCAGACAGTTTTCCCTCTCTTAAGTGGCAGGAGGAAACAAACTAGCGATATTTTTTTCTTCTCTATACAAATTTAAAAGGAGTTTTCTCTTAAAATACTGTGTTGCCATAATGACACCTGGTTTCACCTAAATTTAACTATTCTCAAACCTTGAGTTAACCAATGCATTTTTCTTATGGAAATGTTTGTCTTAAGCTATGTTAATGTACTATACATTTACCCCAAACTCTGTCTTCAAGTCGGTTCTGCCCAATGGCTCAGAACCTACTTGACAAACCAGTATGTTATACTCAGATACTGTTTCCCTAATCTATGTAAACAAAACTATTTCTATGGTAATCTGTCCTTCTACAAGATTTCAAGTTAATCATTTTATGGCCCAGGATGAATCATCTAGTGCTAAGATTATCCCAAAATGCACGTTTATGGGTGAGGGGCCTGGTGCCATTCTGAGTTTTAAGATATTCCTTTCTTTCATTAACAGACTGTTAGTGGCTATATGGGCTTCCCTGGTGGCTCAGAGGTTAAAGCATCTGCCTCCAATGCGGGAGACCCAGGTTTGATACCTGGGTTGGGAGGATCCCCTGAAGAAGGAAATGGCCAACCCACTCTAGTATTCTTGCCTGGAGAATCCCATGGATGGAGAAGCCTAGTAGGTTACAGTCCACGGGGTTGCAAAGAGTCAGACATGACTGAGCGACTTCACCTTCACTTTCACCTTCAGTGGCTATATATCATCTAGCTGAAGACTGGTGGGGGGTACTCTTTCTGCTCCCTTCTGACACCTATGTCAGAAGCTTTCTCTATCTTCTTTATACTTCAATAAAACTTTATTACACAAAAACTCTGAGTGATCAAACCTCATCTCTGGCTCCAGATTGAATTCTTCTACTCTGGAGGCCAAGAATCCTGGCATCTTTCCATTCAGCAACAACCTTTCACTAGGACTTGGAGCACAAATACATCTGACTGCAAATTTCCCCATCTTTGCAAGTTTCATTGTTTGTATGTAGTTTACTTTCCTCTTTATAATGCACAGATATGCAGTAGAGGTATTGGGACCAAGTAATGAGACTGAGCTACTATGAGCCAGATTATTGGATTACAAAGGGAAATTTTATAGTTGTGGAAGGAGGGGAGGGAAGAGATCATGAAGATTAATCTGAGAAATGAAAGAGACTAACATCAAGGGAGCAACCATTAAGTGCAGGAGATGATGTATATTTAGTATGTATTTTATATATTGACTCTTTGTGAATTCAGATGTGTTGTTATCTCTGTTTTGTAGATAAGGAAATGAACAAAAGCATTAAGTATCTTGCCTAAAAGCAAACAGATAATAAGAAACGTTGATTTGTACCCAAGTTACTATGACCCTAAATTCTATTTTTCATCACTCCAGACTCCCAGTAAACATACTATACAAATAGCCATGAACATTGTGGTTGATAAAATGTTCACAAAAAACCATGGTAGTTTTCGCTCATCTCTGCTCCTGAGAGCCACTGTATGGCCCACCTACTTGCCTTCAGGTCTCTCCACCTAATTATGCCTTTTGAGGACTGAGCTTAAAAGATGCTTGTTCCTGAGAAGAAAAGCCATGGCGAACCTAGACAGCATATTAAAAAGCAGAAACATCACTTTGCTGACAAAGGTCCATATAGTCTAAGCTACGGTTTTCCCAGTAGTCACACATGGAAGTGAGAGCTGGACCATAAAGAAGGCTGAGCGCCACAGAATTGACGCTTTCAGACTGTGGTGCTGGAGAAGACTCTTGAGAGTTCCCTGAGCAGCAAGATCAAACCAGTCAACCCCAAAGGAAATCAACCTTGAATATTCATTGGAAGGATTGTTGCTGAAGCTCTAACATTTTGGCCACCTGATACAAAGAGCTGACTCATTAGAAAAGCCCCTGATACTGGGAAAGATTGAGAGGAGGAGGAGAAAGGGGCAACAGAAGATGGCATGGTTGGACAGCATCACTGACTCCAAGGACATGAGTTTGAGCAAGTTCCAGGAGATAGTGGAGGGCAGTGAAGCCTGGCTTGCTGCAGTCCATGGAGTTGCAAAGAGTCAGACATGACTGAGCAACTGAACAACAAATGATTGAGCTTCTAGGCCAATAGGTCACCATTTGGAAGACAAAGTTAAAAAGCTGGCTACAGAAGTTAATAGAATGTTTGTTCACATTTAACTTTGCAATGTAAATATATGTTTCTTTTAATTTATACATTTTCCCCCCAAGTAGACATCAAAATAACTGAAGTGATTGGAAACCAATTTATTTTCTGAAAGAGAACAGCAGTTGCTATTTCTCTTTTTTCTTTCTTTTGTTCAATTTTAGTTAGCACTGTGCTCAGAATTTCTCATAGATTATCTAATTAAATCATAAAAGGAGCATGTGTTCTGTAACATTTATTTACCCACTTTACAGGAGAGAGACCTGAGCCTTAGCAAGATTAATATACATAGATACATAGCTGATAATTCAGAGGCTTTGTCAAAGGAGAAATTATGTAAGACTAGCTCCATTAAGTACAAGCAAAAAAACAGACATTAATCCATCAACTACTTGTTAAATCCATATTCTTTTATCAGGATAATATCTCACATATGACAGAGATCAAAGGCATAGAATAAGGAAAATCTACAGTAATTGATGGAAAATATCATTTGATGCAGCAGAATAAATGGATTGTTACAACCCAATTTTAATAAAACATTTCAGTCAATAAGTTCATTATAGCTATTAAGACTTCCCAAGTTAGTGAGGCAAGGATATCTATCCCAGAGAAGATCAAATGAGATTTAATGTTAAAGCATTTTGTAACATGTTGAGTCCAAATACAAATTTCGAAAATTATTATTTGCTTTATATGTGAGCTACAGTTGACTTGAGATATTGAACTTTCCTTTTTTGAAATATTATATTCATAAAAAGTTACTAAACATTTGGGAAAGAATACAAATTGTAGTTGATATAAAGTAGTATATTAAGTAATTGATTCCAGTAGGAATTTATGAAGAGTTTGGCAGGGAGCAGAGAGCAAAATTACCTAATGAACTCTAGTTTTATTTTATATGTCAAGAAAGTCATTGAATATATACATTTATTTACATATATTTTCATTTCTCTATTATACATAAATCTGTCAGCTATTGATACTTTCATGATACTATGGTAGTTGTCTAACTGTTAATAACAGAGAGAAGTTTCATATTTGTATTTAATACTTTTGTTATTGTTGGCAAAGTTTGTCAGCAGAATTTTATAAATTATGACCTTAAATGCAATTTCCTTTTGAGTAGTAACAGTTTTATCATCTTTTTTCAATCCAAGTAATATGAAACCCAATCCAGCTAGGGAAGATGTAAAAACAAGAAGGGTTCTAAAGAGGGTCAAAGCTAGATTGAGAGAAATGTCAGATACTATGGTCCTGAATCAGAGACTTTGTTTAGTGTCAGATTTGGAATTGCTGAGACTTTCTTTTCTTCACAATTTCCCCAGGTTTATTGAGATATATTGACATGTAACATTAAGTACAGAGAAACAGATCAGGGTGGCAGAGTAGGAGGACACAAAAATTACTTCCTCCCATGAACATATCTAAAAGATATATAAACATGGAAAAATCCCACTGGAAACTAACTGGAGACTGACAGGAAGACTCCTATACAACTGAGGCTGTAAGAAAGATCCATGGGAAATCTGCTGGGAAGGAAAGATAAATGATCATGTCAGGACCTGTACCATTAGGAGATGGACTCAGAAGGGGAGGGGGTTTACAAAGGTAGAGACTCTCTCTGGGAAGTAAGCAATTTGAGCGGCACATTGGGTACTAGCCCTGGGACCTGATTTCCTTTTGGTTGGATGCAGGGCCACTGGGATTAACACAAGGGCTGTGGGAAGTTTGGAATCTGCTCATCAGGAGCATGCACATGCTTGCTTACTCCTACCACAGGGCAGAGATGGTGAACTGAAAGAGCACAGGAAGCCGACTGATCTTCTGTGACTCTCCTGGCATGTGCCCCAGCCTGAGCCAAGTGACTGCTCATGGTCTACTTGCTTCACAGTGCAGCTCTACATTTGGGCAAGGGCTGTGACAGTCTGGGGAGAGCTCAGCCATGTGGCACAAAAGTGACTGAGACTGAGAGCAACCTCTGACCAGGGCAGGGGCAGTCATTACGGCATTTACACAAGCAGTGCATCAGAAGCAGTCTA